>OY735271.1:5904473-6073141 GCA_963457715.1 Argyresthia albistria | reverse complement strand
GTTCTAGTTTGTAGGCGAGCGAGACAGCGAGCTTAGTGACGCGAGTGAGTGAGACAGCGAGCGTCATTACGACCGGATTATATGCATTTGCATATTTAGGCTCTTTTCAGAGGAAGTTGCATATTTTAGCATTTTTTTTTATGTTGCATATTTCACTCGATTTACATCTCGTGCTGGAAGTAAAACGGTCCCGTTTCCCGCTTACAAAAATGTACAAAACTATCGTAGACCCCATTTTCTCACCACATCACATCACATTTACGTTGGAAACATTAATTAGTTGATACAATTTTAGGTAAATAAAATAAATTTTTCAATAAACTTTGTAAATGGTATTATAATAAATTTTTATCATTATATGTTGCATATTTTGGCCCTTTTATGAATTTTCGTGCATATTTTAGCTGTTTTCTCGCATATTTGCATGCATATTTTTGGCTTTTTATGTTGCATTCCGGGTCTCTAGCATTACGAAATCATATCCCGCTCACTCGCGTCGTAATGGCGCTCGCTGTCCCACTGGCGACATGTCGTCCGCAGTTGCCGTCGACTACGAACGTGTACCATATGCTAGCAACCAATCACTAGAGTGTATACAAATGTCTTGTTGAGTGTCTAGAAAATTATTTTATGTTTTGTGTTTGTTGCTTTGTACACGAACATTTGTTTTGTTTATTTCAGAATCGCTTTCTGTACCAAACACAAATAATTACCTTCATCAAAATAAGGTTCGTTTTCTGTTTTGAGCTCCGGCGGTTCTTTTCTCTATTTCTAACTAACATTTTCAATGGAATCTCGCTTTATAAGCTTCTATTTGGGCCTAACATGGAGCAGAGTTTTTCACGGTATATTTGCGTAAATTGTTCTTACACGGCAAATACAACTTCTTTCAACCTACGACCTTTGCCCTCTAAAACAAGTGGAAAACCAATGTATGTATAAACGCTGTTTTTATTTATTTCTGTATGTGCCATAATGTGTTGAAAGACTTTGATTTGTCGTATCACATAGAGATGCAGCCACCGAGTTTACTGCTTACGCCTTCCCATTATAACACCATATTTTTTACTAACAGTGTCTTCTGCTTTTATAATAATATGTTATTCAATAATATAATGCTACAGGTGATCTTTAGTTAAATATGGATTTAAGAATCATACTAAGAGTAAATTAATTGTAAGAATATTGCATGCTTTTCCAGTAACTGGTTCGCCGACACATCTTAACAATAGTTCGCCATTGTTCGATCGTTCGAGCGGTATGCTTCTGCGAGTGACGGGGTCAAAATTGCTTTCTGTTGTATACTCGTCATCGTCACTAACCACTGGATCATTATCATCCTAATAAGCATTACCAAGATCAATTAACATATTGTTGCGTTCAACAGTTGGGTATAGCCTCCGCCGACTTTAACTAAGTTATTGTAGTATATGCACACACTAACCCTACGTACTCTATATATAGCCTGTATTGTAATACTCATTGCGCATTACACGACTGTCTATCGAACATGTGACTTGTCATTTGACACCAATAGAACCATCCTATCACATGGCGACCTTGCCAGGATTAATTTGACACCAATAGAACCATCCTATCACATGGCGACCTTGCCAGGATTAATTTGACACCAATAGAACCATCCTATCACATTATCAAATCCAGAAATCTGGAAAGAGATGGAGTGATGAGTTTGGTCTATGGGATAAAGAGTGGAAGGAGAACGCTCAGGATCGAATGGACTGGAAGAGGGGGAGAGAGGCCTTTGCCCAGCAGTGGGACATTACAGGCTCGTAATAATAATAATAAATAATCAAATCCAGAAGGGTCGTATCACGAACTTGAAATTATCGAGTTAAAGTACAAAGTAATTAAGATTACTCTACTCGCTTTTTCGGTACGTTAAATGTTCATGCTTACGCGTTAATTAAATTCTATGCGATGCTAATTAAATTTCATAATATTTTTGTTTTGGTCACTCTGCTGTTCCCCGTTTGCTTAGCTGGCCACCATAAATATATCAAAATCTTTGTCTATCACTATTTTTTTCCTTATCTGTGTTAAATTAACTGCATGCATTAGCTTAAGTTCTTTGTATAATTTTGAAGGTGCCTAATTCTTTATTGAAACCAGCATGTTATTATAACAATAGTTTCAAATTGTATGTCGGTTTCAGAACATATCGCCATTGGATCAGAGTTGGATATCGTCAAGTTACCAGTCGAATTGCAGTCCGCCCTCACAATATTCGTCGACATCGAATATAAACATACCTTCGCCAACAGTGAGTAAAACAGCACAGATTTATTTTAAGCGTTTGGTTTCTAACTTCGTTTTAAAGGCGGTAACATAGGCAGCCGTGTATTACACCACAAACGAGCTTTCTATCATTCATTCATTATGTATTAGGCTGTCTTTGTAGACAGCTACCCCTTTTTAACCGACTTCCCGAAGGAGGAGGTTTACAATTCGTCCGGATGATTTTTTTTATGTATGTTCCCCGATAGCGCCTAGACGGATGGACCGATTTGGAAAATAATTTTTTTGTTTGAAAGGGTTTACCTTCCCATTGGTCCCATTGACACCAGGTCAGGATCTGATGATGGGATCCTGGAGAAATCGAGGGAACTCTTCAAATATTATAGGCAGACCTATAGTGATTTTTGTGTTTTTAGTAAAAACTCGTGCATTTACTCACGGTAAGCATAATATTGTGATGCAGGACTGCTGATGAAGACCACATATGGACACCAGAACTGCTCAATACTAGGTACAAATACAATGCGTGGCTGACGGGCAGGCAACGCATAGCCTAAACCGGTGGACCTAGAGCCATGAAACTTTGTACAGAGGTTCCTTAGTAGCGTGGGGTAGCACTGAGATGGGATTGGACAAAATTAATTTCCCAAAGGGGGGGGGGGGGGGGGATAAAGGGTTGCAGTTTGTATTAAACTCAATCTAATCAAATAGGATTTGTGGAAGTCGGTTTTTTCTAAAGTTTACTTTTTGTTTCAATTATAGTATTATCACAGGGTGCTCATCCCATACAAATTAGAATTAGTAACCCTTCGTAAAAAAGAGATGGCGTGAGGAGTAAGATTTGTACTTTAAACGCCATGATTTCAGCTGACATACTTCTAGGTGGCGCTAATCTTAGAATAAATCCTATATATCTTAGCGCCATCTCGTGGTATTTGCAATTTTTCGATGGTGCTGCACCAAGCGATATTGGCCTCGAACTAAAGAAGCTTCCGTAGAATCTCAGTTTACGCCGGTGTCATATTTTGTTCTAGGTGGTCTATCTGTATTAGTATAATATTATAGTATCTGTGGTATTATAAAAAATAATCGGAACAAGGTATAATGGACAGCCGTAGTTTACGCCTTTCTGTTTCGATTTAACAGAACTGTGGATATTTAGTTCCATGTTTTTATCCTATTCCAGATAGTGCACAGTCCAGGCAGTCCCGCCGACCAACAACCACAAACGGACTATAGCAACTACCACCTCATCGACCAGTTTGAACAGATCACTATGGTGAGTGAGACATACGTGATTATTGACCACTCAGTAACACCTAACATTCAAGCTACATTACATACATAAGGCCATATCGTTAAGACTCTACTCAATTATTTACTGTACACAAGCATACCACAAGCCTGGCACAAACTTGAATACGACGCATTTGGTATTCTACTAAATCTCACAAGCGCCAGCGAGACGCCGGCGTGACGCCAGCCTACTTCGTATTCTACTGTCCGCTGGCGCCGTTCCAACGCCGCCGGCGTCTCGCTGGCGCTTGTGAGATTTAGTAGAATACCAAATGCGTCGTATTCAAGTTTGTGCCAGGCTTGTGGTATGCTTGTGTACAGTAGAATACGGGCCCAGATGGATTATATCTTCCCATATGTTTTCTCTGTTCGCATCGGTTGAATATTTCGAGAATATGAACAACCATACAATATCCCGTGCTTCATAAATCGCTATATCCTTTTGTATAGATAGAGAATTCGCGTTATTTACACAAGCAGTAATTTTCCGCGATCCGACCTGTTAAACAAAACAAAACATGTATCACAAACACAAGTGTCACTGAGCTTGTCCCTAAATAATTATATTACTTTAGCTAAACATGTGCTCAAATGTAAAACATAATTTTATCACTCAATCGCTTCAATGGAACAGCAAGGAGTTGTAAGTATATCTTTTGACCCATTTATTGGCACAGTAAGCTCATTAAGAGCATACGCTTAAGAACTAAATTGATAGATTCAAAAGACCAAAATTTTGCATCTCTTGGTAAATACTCGCCATTTAAAGATAAAAATAGTTCCAAGAAACATAATTTGGCACCATCATTAGCACAATATTCAAATGATCATATATGAACCGATTACAGCGCTGAAACACAATATATCACTGTATATTTAAAATAAGCGTACGAGTAAGAGGAACTTTCTTTAATTGACCATCCAGCACAGTACATGTAGGCCATTCATGTCCCCACCGAGGGGCACATCAGGTTGCCCTATCAGGGGCTTTGACATACAACATAGTAGCTGCAGTACAGTGTAAAATGTGTAACAAATAAATGTCATTTTGAGAGACATCAATAGCATTGGCTAAGCCAAAATATGAAGCGTGATATAATTTGTAACGAAACTGTTCAGACGCCACAAGTTATTTATGCCAAGGGGCCGCCGTTTACGCAATTCAGACCGTATGGCTTCTTCAAAGTTGAAATAAAGGATTTCAAAATATCATAAGCAGAAATCTAATAAAGGCAAGTTCCTCTTACTTGTGCGTGGCCCAATTCGACGTAGCGATAACCTGCAATGTGTATGAGAGTGTAACATTGACGGATGTTGGCGGAAGGACTGGGCGCAACTGGTGCAGAGCCTCGTCGAGAGTGGCTGGACGGCACACGTCCAACTCGCCGATAATGTACGACACCCCATCCCCCGACACACACACCCACACACACATACACACCATTGTATGCAGTACACCGTGTACACCACACGACGTTCCGTAGTTTGATGCAGTTGGAGTTCTGTCAGCAAATTCTACGGAGTTCAATTGTTTTTCTGCTGCAGATAACCTAGTGTAGCTGGCACTTAGAAACACGGAAGAATTATTGAATGATGATAATGACAGCCTTATCCACCTCTGTAGTGACGAATGAAGTGATTGACGAGTTAGCTGCAGCTAGCGCCGTACTCTAAACTGCATCGGACTATGGAACGTGATTTGAGGTCATCTAAAACGCGCCCTGGACCGCATTTTGTATTTAGACGACCTCTTTTAATATCTATGGCTGACTTTCCTGGCTCTTTCGTTGCTTTCCACATCGCAATCTGCCAATGCTCCGTGCTGAACTATCTCTATTTAAGAGGCCCAGTATACTGTACTGTAATACTGTATTTAAGAGGCCCAGTATACTGTACTGTAATACTGTATTTTCTTATGATCAACATTTAGTGTGGGTGCGAGAAACTCAAAGCCATAGATGTTAAATTACACACAGTTTGATAGTTAGTGCGGAAATGATGTGCCTGATTAGTTATTTCATTCTACTATACGCAATTTATTTATTAGTACTACCAATCTACCAAAGCATACTATATAATTGAGATGAGATGTCGTAACTGACTCATCATTTCCTCATGACTTATCACTTTCACACACACTGTCTTCTTATTGATAACTGTAACAGTAGTCTCTTTGAAGACAGCACAAAGATGCAAAGAAAATGAATTAAGACTCCAAAGTACATCAATAAATGATAGATATTAATATATATATATCCTGATTTTAACTTCACTAAGCTCACCGCTGTAATTCGGTTTCTTTGCTCGACTCTTTGCAAAATCATTTATATATTTTCGTATTCAGTGGTTACATATAGCTTCTGAGTATTATTTACAGTTTATAGGCATGCGTGGACCAATCTTTTTAATATCAAGTCCGTAGTTAAGGAGTATATATCATAATAAAAGTTTATATGGGACACCACCGCTATAATTTTAATAGTTTATGTACCTTTAGTTGAACAATCCGTTGTATATCAGCGCATGACAAAATTATTTTTAGGCAGTGTATCAAGTCACACGTTACACGAAATCAGCATGTTGGTACAATATTGCATTTTCAGTATAGCACTTATTACACCACATCGGATTCATTAGTCCGGTAATCTTAGATATTTTTATTTAATTGCAAGTATTTTCAAAGATTCTGTGTAGTTAGTTATGAAACCATAGGTAGGCGTTTCTATTTCCTGCGTGCTTACGTGATCCATTTCGTTATTGCTTTTTCAATAAAGTATTTTTCTTGTTTTTCTTTTACGTCATGTATGTTCCTTTTCAGGTTTTGCTAAATGGTTCTCTAGCTGTTTTGTTCTTGCTTGTCCAACCTTGGTAACTTTACAAATATATTTAAGTTTGTGTTATATTGTGATTTTCAAGATGGATCCCCCAACGACGCAAAACACGCAGTACAGTACGTCGTATATCAACCATAGTTCGCCGCATTCTCCTCAAACAACGAATTCCCCACACACATATTCTCAGGTAAGTTCTAAGACGCGAGATGCTATGACCTAGCCCTCGCATATCTGTTACATCAAACGCAGCTGCCAGCTTCACGCCGACTCAGCTATATGCTAACTGTAACTGATTTGGTTCGTACGACATTTGAGCTGTGAGGAACGTGTGTATATTGTCCGCGAACGTTCAGGTGGCATAGCACGTAAAACCACCTCTCTCGCCTCATCGCAGCAATCCTGATTCACCCCCTGAGTAAATGCTGTAACAAACTAAAGACTATCCTTCTTCAGCATTTTCGCGTCCACTGCTGGACATATGCCTCCCCAATTGACTGCCATTTCGTGCGTTCTGCGGCCTCCCTCGTCCAAAGACTATCCATTGTTTGTATATCAAACTGGTTTCACTCCTCAGTCGCCGCACCGGTCGTCACCCAACCTGTCAGGCAGCGGCACGATGGGCAGCATACACAGCGCCGGCGACTGCAGAAGCAGACAGGAGCGCGACCCGCTGTCGGGCGGCAACTACCCCGCGCTGCAGCCGCTCACCTCCCCCGCCACGCCCGCCAGTATACCGGACATTGTCATAGGGGGTGAGTAGTGTAGGCAGCATACACAGCGCCGGCGACTGCAGAAGCAGACAGGAGCGCGACCCGCTGTCGGGCGGCAACTACCCCGCGCTGCAGCCGCTCACCTCCCCCGCCACGCCCGCCAGTATACCGGACATTGTCATAGGGGGTGAGTAGTGTAGGCAGCATACACAGCGCCGGCGACTGCAGAAGCAGACAGGAGCGCGACCCGCTGTCGGGCGGCAACTACCCCGCGCTGCAGCCGCTCACCTCCCCCGCCACGCCCGCCAGTATACCGGACATTGTCATAGGGGGTGAGTAGTGTAGGCAGCATACACAGCGCCGGCGACTGCAGAAGCAGACAGGAGCGCGACCCGCTGTCGGGCGGCAACTACCCCGCGCTGCAGCCGCTCACCTCCCCCGCCACGCCCGCCAGTATACCGGACATTGTCATAGGGGGTGAGTAGTGTAGGCAGCATACACAGCGCCGGCGACTGCAGAAGCAGACAGGAGCGCGACCCGCTGTCGGGCGGCAACTACCCCGCGCTGCAGCCGCTCACCTCCCCCGCCACGCCCGCCAGTATACCGGACATTGTCATAGGGGGTGAGTAGTGTAGGCAGCATACACAGCGCCGGCGACTGCAGAAGCAGACAGGAGCGCGACCCGCTGTCGGGCGGCAACTACCCCGCGCTGCAGCCGCTCACCTCCCCCGCCACGCCCGCCAGTATACCGGACATTGTCATAGGGGGTGAGTAGTGTAGGCAGCATACACAGCGCCGATGACTGCAGAAGCAGACAGGAGCGCGACCCGCTGTCGGGCGGCAACTACCCCGCGCTGCAGCCGCTCATCTCCCCCGCCACGCCCGCCAGTATACCGGACATTGTCATAGGGGGTGAGTAGTGTAGGCAGCATACACAGCGCCGATGACTGCAGAAGCAGACAGGAGCGCGACCCGCTGTCGGGCGGCAACTACCCCGCGCTGCAGCCGCTCACCTCCCCCGCCACGCCCGCCAGTATACCGGACATTGTCATAGGGGGTGAGTAGTGTAGGCAGCATACACAGCGCCGATGACTGCAGAAGCAGACAGGAGCGCGACCCGCTGTCGGGCGGCAACTACCCCGCGCTGCAGCCGCTCACCTCCCCCGCCACGCCCGCCAGTATACCGGACATTGTCATAGGGGGTCAGTAGTGTAGGCAGCATACACAGCGCCGATGACTGCAGAAGCAGACAGGAGCGCGACCCGCTGTCGGGCGGCAACTACCCCGCGCTGCAGCCGCTCACCTCCCCCGCCACGCCCGCCAGTATACCGGGCATTGTCATAGGGGGTGAGTAGTGTAGGCAGCATACACAGCGCCGGTGACTGCAGAAGCAGGCAGTATGCCGGACATTGTCATAGGGGGTGAGTTTACAGACATGCTGTGGCACAAAACAACCTTAGCTTACCAAAACTCGCGCCAATATCAAATATTCTTGTTAACTCCCCTAAGCGTGCCTTAGTTAGATGCTGCTCACGTTAAAGAGCTCTGAGGCGTCGCGTTATATCTGTATCTGTCTGTGTACACCATAGCCCCGAAGCGGAGGAACCAATTTTTATGAAATAGTTTCTTTCGAAATATACAGGATAACACAACGGTTGTAGTCCTAACAACGCCCTAAAATATAACTACACCTTTCAGCTACACCTTGTTGTTTTTTTTTTCGTATGTTATGCTATTTCCATTCCACAAAAATGCTCGGAGACCTTTTATAGCTAACATTCTTATGATTAACCATTTGCTCTTTGTTTATCGTCCAATTACATATGGATATGTATTGTCACCTAGGCCTTTCACCTTTCTGTTACACCCTGTGTACCATTGTTATGTCTTTCATACGTGTTTCATAGCGGTCATAAAATTTATTTAAGACCTGTATTAAATGTAACCTATGTTCATGAAATAAACAATTCTATTCTATTCAATGATTGTTATTATTAACCGACTTCCCAAAGGAGGAGGTTTACAATTCGTCCGGATATTTGTTTTTTATTTATTTTTTATTTTTTTATGTATGTTCCCCGATAGCGCCTAGACGGATGGACCGATTTGGAAAATTATTTTTTTGTTTGAAAGGGTTTACCTTCCCATTGGTCCCATTGACACCAGGTCAGGATCTGATGATGGGATCCTGGAGAAATCGAGGGAACTCTTCAAATATTATAGGCAGACCTATAGTGATTTTTGTGTTTTTCATAATAACTCGTGCAAATGCACATGGTAAGCATAATATTGTGATGCGGAACTGCTCATGAAGACCACATATGGCCACCAGATCTGCTCAATACTAGGTACAAATACAATGCGTGGCTGGCGGGCAGGCAACGCATAGCCTAAGCCGGTGGACCTAGAGCCATGAAACTTTGTACAGAGGTACCTTAGTAGCGTGGGGTAGCACTGTGATGGGATTTGACAAAATTAATTCCCCAATGGGGGGGGTAAGGGGTTACAGTTTGTATTAAACTCAATCTAATCAAATAGGGTTTGTGGAAGTCGGTTTTTTCTAAAGTTTACTTTTTGTTTCAATTATTGTATCCCCCGTTGCAGACTACTCGGGCGACCTCGACGCTGGCATCTTCGGCGGCGAAGAGAGCGAACTGCGCGCCGGCCTCGACCTCGACGAGTTGACCTTACTCGAGGAGCCGAACGCGCTGCTGCCGGACTCGGCGGTGGAGCACGAGTTCCGGGTGGAGCACGAGTATCTCGGCGGGTTGTAGCACGCGGCCGACGGGGCGCCGCTGTAGGACCAGCTCGAGGCGACGTGGTCGCCCTGAGGACCTTCTGTGGTTGCTGATAGGACTGGAGGAGTTTAGTTCGATGCCAGTCTTGCTAGTGAAATGTGGTAAATTATAGCTTGACAAGGGTGACTAGAGCCTTAGGTCTCGTCCCAAGAGTAAATGCGCGGTGATATGGGCCTAAAGCGGGCGCGGCGGCCGGGCCGCAGTTTAGGCACACCTTATGAACAGTTAGGGGTCACTTAGCTCTTTTTCTTATCGACTATTTCGGAAGCCGGCCTCTTAAAATTTAGGGGGTCCCTAGCCTAGATAACCCTTAAACTTAGGTGAAAGCGAAACAACCGAGGAGGCCCCTGAAAGGAAATAAAGTGCCCCCTATAGATAGGGATTATCGTTGTAATCGGCCATTAGTCACTTCATTATGGACGGAAAGCGGCGGTTCGCCGTCGCCACCGCGCAAGCCCCTCTATGGATGAGCACTTAGGTAATGGACATAAGGCTCTATCGGAACAACGCGATGGTTGACTTCATAGCGGTCGAGCTGTAGCATGTAAATGTGAGACTGATCCCAGCTCGCATACCAAGAGCCGGCATTCCATGCTGCGTGATTATCAGCTTCTTAGGGTTCCGTACCCGAAGGGTGCCAAACGGGACCCTATTACTGAGACTTCGCTGTCCGTCCGTCTGTCTGTCACCAGGCTGTATCTCAATAACCGTGGTAGCTAGACAGTTGAAATTATCACAGATGATGTATTTCTATTGCCGCTATAACAACAAATACTAAAAAACAAAATAAATTTAATATTAAGGGGGGCTCCCATACAACTAAAGTAATTTTTCTTGCGGTTTTTTATAGATAATGGTGCGGAACCCTTCGTGCGCGAGTCCGACTCGCACTTGGCAGGTTTTTACCAGGCACGGGCAACCACTTCCTTTGAACAATGCGTGTCTAGATTGCTTCGAAATTGCCCGCATCGTTGAAGTCGCCGACTCAAGGAGGATCCAACGCACAGACACGGACTTGTCAGCGCTTTCACAGACCGTCTGCTAAAACACGCACCGTGGAATGCCGGCTTTACGTGCCATGAGTGCGAGGGAGAGGTCGACCCACGAAGCTGCAGCGGGACGACGCGGTCTGTTAGAATGGTGATTCAAATGCGTACACAATGGAAAAATTCAATGAATCGTCATTCATAATGACCGTTTTCGGCAATTGTAATCGGGTTTAGGGATTTCCTGTCAATGCATCTAAAGAAATGCTAGGGGTACAAAAAGTTGAGCCAGATTCGTGATAAAAAATATTAAACCATGCGTACAAAATGAACTGTTTGGCCCAATTTACCGAGAATATAGAACTGTCAATAGAAAAGCACCGTCGTTAAAGTACACTGGCAGGAGGCATGGTACGCAAGACTCCCAATACTTCATGACAATTCTATCGTTTCAAGGCTGAGTTAGTGAAAGTAGGAAGCGGCGTAGATGTGTCGCCGTACGAGTAGAGTAGATGGAGCGCGTGACGTCACTGCGGCTCTGCGCACGGACCCCGTACCTACTAGCTTGCGTGGGCGTACGTACTAGCATGCGTGTGGTTCCGTACCGGAATGCGTGTGCGCACGTACCAGGTACGCTAAAGTAGAAGCGAGTTTTGGTGTCGTATTGTTTATAGCATAAGTGGCACATTTTTGTGGTTTTACAAATAAATAGATGTTGGTATTCCGACTGGGTATTCGTCGTGTGAAGTGTCGGGGTCGGGCCGTCCGTTGAGCCGCGCGGTGCGAGAGAGCGAATCATATTGTCGTTTTACTCATATTTCTTATTCGAGGGATTAGAGGTACGTGGGTACGTTAAACAATTAGATTTTCTAAAAGTTATTCAATCGATCTGTCGATGTTTCGTGTACAGGAGTAAATTTAATTATTTTCTATTTAGTATTTTTGTGAATAAACTATATACCTAATACTATTGTCTATCTACTCGAATATGTTAGGTAGGTAAGTGTTTTCGGCTTCGACGGGAGTCCGTGTTGTGGCTTGACCGCGCGATGTATGATCGATCCTTTGTAAATAATCTTGAAAGTGTTCAATTCGATTATGGTTGCATTTAGATACTGATGTTGCATGCATGCTAGTATAACAACATTTTATCATTCATCCTAGAATAGTGATAGACTAACTTTTTTATTGGAGGCACAGTTCTCACTTTTAAATATAGGGAGCATCGTCAATTGCTTCGAAGTGGTTTGAGTAGGCATAGCTTTCTCAATTTAACTAAGTCAATGTTCTAATAAGGATTTCTTTTCTGATTCGCCATATTAATAGTATATTCAATTATTCAATATAGTCGTATCATGTTCGATGTTCTACATATTAGCTCCTGAATGCACAATGTTCCAGAAAATATCACTTTGCACCTACCATTGCCTGCAATACAAGGTCTCCTTCAATGATTAGTTTTACGAAGTTCACATGAGAACATACCGTAGTATTTCCAATGTATCGCCCGCCATATTCGCAAAAGTTGTGCCAGAACCCTGCAAGTTATCGGTTTAGATTACATTTTTCTATTCATAGGACATAGTTATCGGATAGCGCTGTAAATAGTGGGGTTTATTATTATAGAAGTTTTTAATAAGCTTTTGTCGCAAACATATCTGTTGTGTGTGAGTGCGGTTGCGGGTCTTGCATTCTCGGGGGTGTTTTATACAGGGTGTAACTAAAATTCTAATTTTAGAATCGATCGCATTTTGAGCATTTCGGATTTCATCATGCAGTTTTTGAATTATATCCGCTCGGAATATGACAGTGCAATTCAGTTACACCGTGAACACGCCCATTATTTTTATCGTTTGTGACAAATGAACTCTGCTTGTTGTGGTTTATAGATAGAGAACTCAGTTGACTTTCGTACACTCCTAGACGACCTAAAAGATCAGTGTCATTAAAACACTGCTGGGTGTTGTGACGTAATCTGTTATCTGTACCCAAAACAAAAAGATTGATAGTAAGTAGTAGTACTTTTAGTTATAATCGGAAACATTGTACGAATAATATTAACCTTTACCATTCATAGGCAAATAGCCAGATTGTGTACAATAATACTTGTTGGTATTATGAGTACAATGTCAACTTGGTAGACACGTAATTTTGTTTTGTAAATGCTCATTTTGTTACGTTTTAAGAGTCTAGTCAACAATTTGATGTGTTTCGAAATGACATAGAGCCGTTGCCTTGAGATCTATAAAGAGCGGTTGCTCTCGAGAGCCTTTTAGTTTTAAAACTGTCCAACTATGTTTATCTTCTAAGATCGTGTTTCACTAATGAGGCTTTCCCTTTCGTGAATACATGCATCTGTAGATAGGGTATTATCCTTATTTAAGTAACCATTCCGTCATGTCCTGATTTGTGCTAATGGGGGGTATCACAGTCAAATCGTTTAATAGCGCCATCTGGTTATGTAATGTTTAAAATATCTGGTTACCGAGCTTTGCCCGGCGGTTTGTGGTACAAACACAATAAAAAAATATATTCATATTCATCAGACTGCATTAACATCAATTAATATGCTGCTGTTTTTAAACAGCTGCAACCGAGAAGCAAAAAAGAAGGTTGAATAGCAGATGATGAATTTTTAGATTCAACCTTATTTGAACGAAACTTTTTTGTGTGAATTCTCCGACCAAAAAGTGTCAAGTGATCTGAGGTCGCATTGAGTAACTAACTTTTTGATTGTGATTGGAATTTATGCCATACTAGCTGATGATACTCATAAAATTGACTCTAGAAAACGATTGACTCTAGAAAACGTTTGTATGGGAACTAGAAAAGGGCTGTTTTTAGGGTTTTCCCGGGATTTATTCGATTTTTTCTCGCCTTTTAAACCTTCCCTAGACCTCCACGAACATTTCAAGACTAAGATAAGATAAATCCGTTCAGCCGTTCTCGAGTTTTAGTGAGACTAACGAACAGCAATTCATTTTTATATACATATATTTTCATGGTACTAAAGTGAAATTGCCAATCCTAATGCGCGGCAATGAAAAAAGCATGAAAACTCGGAAATACACAATTTTTTAGTTATGAGACCTAGCTCGATCGATTTTTTACCCTAAAAACCCCTATATTGCAAATTTCATCGAAAACTAGCGCCTTTTTCTAGAATTCAAAAAACGTATATCGTTACCTCGTTACATACAAATATTCCTCGTATTATGTAATGGCTTCCGCTCGGCTCGGACCAACCGGTACGCGGCTGGACCTCGCCTCGACGGACACCAATTAGGGGTGTTGTTCTGGTAATATATATATTCACTTTCATATAGAATTTATGAATATGCTTTTATCCGTATAATCCGATACATTTTATCCGTAGTAATACCGATAAAATAAACGAATGTGTTTTAAGCCACAAACCAACCAGGTTCCCAACCAGTTGATAGCCCTCATTAACACTGCACTCATCTATATTAGATTTTTATTCACATATAAGACTTAAATTTAAGCTTTACCCATTGAAATAATAATTCTAAATGTTGAAAATCATTTCCTAATCTAATGGTATAACCTGAAAACTCAAGGTAGAGTTTTCATTTATATATGAACGAAAGTATGATGAAACTATTGACCATTGTAAATTTTGTATTCATAGAAATCTATTTTGTGTTGTCGATCCAAATGGTTGAACAGATATTGTATGTATTGTGTACAATGTACACATTGATATTTTTTATTAACTTAATCATTTAATTGAATTTCATACTATGGTTGCGGTGTGTATTGATGTATGACAAAAAATATTGTAAAAATAGTTATCGTATAATTGTGATAAAGGAAAAAAGCACAACATAATTCACAGTGAAGCCTAATCTGATGTTTAAATGTAAGTTCATTTTTCTTAAAGTTTTTCATAGTCTTTTCTAAAGATAGATATTATGTACGCGTTATTGTAATGCTAGGTATCTGCCAAATGCAGGGGATGCGTCTAAGGGCTATAAGTCTTGGATCGTTGAGTCAGTATCCGGTGCAATATGCAGTTATATTGTGTAACAGTTGACTACTAATTAAGTGGAGCGCGCAGCTTATATCGTGGCCATTATCATAGTCATTGAGCTGGCAGACCATTCCATGAAATGCAGGTAAATTACACACCTTCTTTGCGCCAGCTGTATGAGAATGCCACTAATCAGACTTATCAGAAATATCGGATCCCCCCCGAAACGCACACACACACACACACACACACACACCCTGCACATATCTATATCTATATTTTTCTGTTTTTCTAAGTTACTTGCCTACCTGTCTCTTGAATGTACTCTCACCGTCCTTATTTGACTATTTACATATGTAGTGAAATCCTTAATTGGCCTAGTTATTTAATCTATATTATTGTTTAATTTTTATGTACGGCTGTGGATTTTTGTTCAATAAATAAATTAAATAAAAAATGAAATGGTCAGAAACGGTAGAGTCTACCGGGTAGACTTTCATGTACACATGTGTTTATAAAAGCTTTCTTATTCAGTACTACCTGAACTAACACGAAGACTATTCTGGGGTTTCGCTGCGCTCGCCTTCTTTAGTCTTCACCTACCGCAGTGGGTTGTCCTAAAGGATTTCTTCGTACGATGAAAGTTTTAATTCAACCATGGTTGACCATTTGATGAAATGATTAAATCTATGGTAATGGACACGATATTCATACCGCTCCATAGAGTTACTTCTATAACATACATTGTATCTTATCAAATATTATAAATTGTTGATCATATACTTTTATTATATATTTTTTAAATATATCATAGAACCAATTTATTTAGTTGCAATTCGGATTATCATAATATATTTGGTACGGCTGCGCCAACGTTTGTTGCCACATTGCATTTGACGATTACTCAAAATATGTTCTAAAATATGTTGAAAGTTTTGTACCTTTTGCATTTTGGAGTTTAGGTTACTTGTACTATAATAGTTATGATGATAGATTAAATTGGACATTTGCAGCGGTGGGAACGACAGGTTCACAGCATGCGCTTCCAGACACCAACATTCAATATCTCTATTCTACAAAAAGTGTCTTTTCATAATATGACATATAAATGTTTTTTCTCAAATATGCACAAAGTTATTGAATTATGCTGTAAGGTGTTTCAAGGGTTTGTTGTTTTATTTAAACCAAATGTACATAATAAGTGTGATAGAGATGAAAAGATTGTCTCAGTTAAAAATAAAAATTGTTGTAAGTATATGCGCATTTTTTACCTGTAGTATTAGGGGCTGATTTATTGATCTGTATCATTGTACTGGATTGACACTTAATCAATGTAAACGCTGGACACTGTACACTGTACTGGATTGAAACTATTTGAAAACATGTTTACATTGATCCAGTACAGCGGGGCTACCATGAGGTGCGCCACTCACCTCAGTCGCGCATTTTGTCACAATTTAATGTCAAAATCACGACGTGAGGTGAGTGGCGTTGCCTTATGGTAGCCCCGCATGAGGCAACGCCACTCACCTCGCGTCACGTATAAATGTAAAATGTCGCGACATAATGACGTGTCTCTATACTTGCGAGCATTGATTTTGACATTAAATTGTGAAATGCGCGACTGAGGTGAGTGGCGTGCCTTATGGTAGCCCTGCTGGAATCCAGTGATACTGGATCAATGAAAATCAGTCTTTAGTCCACTTCTACGTTTTCTATGAACCGTCCAACGTCCCCAAAAGACACATCTTTTGTTCTATTTTTTCATAATTCATAATTTCTTTATTGCACACAAAAAGTTACATAGGACAGTAAAAAACATAGAAAACGTGTACAAAGGCGAGCTTATCTCTAATAAGAGATCTCTTCCAGCAAACCAAATAGGGATGAGACAGGTGGATTGCTGAGCAGGAGTAGACCCATGTGTACAATACATATAATTATTACTTACAAATCAATAGACTACATAAACTAGTGCATACTTTTTTCATAGGTTTTTGAACTTTATCTCGGCATAGGTAGGCTGAAAATCGCGGGCCGTGGACTTTTATTGGACGGACGCACGGCGGAGTAGTTATGAGTATGACCATGTATACCGGTATATGTACTAAGGTATACCGAAATCTGATGGCATAAAACCATAGATGAAAAAGTGGCCAAGTGCGAGTCGGACTCGCCCATGAAGGGTTCCGTAGTAGCATCATAATACACCTGATACAAGCCCAAATATCACTATCATCCTTCACCAGCAAAAAATAATTTCTTTGTAGGGTAAACCAGGGGCCCAATTCTTGTACACAATTCAAATTCAATGCTCTTGTGATGCTCATACCTTAGCACGAAAATAACCAAAAAATTATGGTAATGGCATTCGCTTGTTACAATGGAGTTCACGAACCGCAATAGGATGGCAATGTTACAAATCCCTATTCTCGTATAAAATGGCGGGCGGCGTAGTGACGTTATCTAATGATGGCATTCAGCTATTATTTCGTTTCGGTCGATGACTCTCGACATAACTGTCAAAATCGATTGTGTGACTAAAAGGCGGTTTACATTACACCGATCAAAAAGTTAAGAAAAAGCGCTGTATTGACAATATACGGGATGTAACAGAAAGATGTAGTCATATTTTAGGGGGTTGTTAGGGACATCATTCTGAGCAACTTTTACTATGAAACCGATTTACCGAACCGACAGAGCAACTTTAATTTTCACTTCTCTATACAAATCAGCTGACCGCTCGGACCAAAACGTATGGAGCAATGAAAAATAAAGTTGTTTCGATCAAATCGGTTTCATAGTAAAAGTTGCTCAGAATGGTCTCCCTAACAACCCCTAAAATATGACTACACCCTGTATATTCATTTCGGGCGAGTGGCAACACTGCTCGTATTTCAAATAGGCAATAGGACCGCAAGAGCATCGCAACGAGACTGCAAGTAAATTTCAAATAGCTGAATGCCAATGTAAGGCGCGATGACGTTCGATCGTTGTCATAGTGATTATTAACTAAATATTACGCGAATAAACCCCAGTGATTGTTGATTGCCCTATACAGGCTATTATTGTTGTATTACCCACACGTTGTGTTCCATTAGGTGTTAACCGAGATCGGTAGCGTGCTATTTTACCCATTATTTGCCCATATCTCCTTTCCTTTATTTTATACAGGGTGACTGCGGAGTCGCGTAGCAACAAAGTAACCTTAGATTTGCCTATTGGTTAGGAATGATATGCTGTAGATGAGAGCTCGCTAAGTCATCTTTTTTTTGGTACACAAAATAATAAAAATGTATAAGTCCTATTTTGGTTCACGGTCAGTTGGTCACCCTACACACTTGACTTTGTCATAAAATTGTTTATGGCCTTTGATTTTGACACTTCTTACTCCTCTGATAAGTTTATTTGAAAAAGGTTTTAACATTAATTGTAGGGGTAGGGTGACCAAACATTCAGAATTAATAAGGATAATTTATTTATTAAATTACTAACGTACAGTTGTGATTGTTTAAATACTAGCTATTAAGCTGAAACCGCAATCATTTACCGAGTTACAAACAATATGTTAAGAGTCACGACCCAAAAGTCACCTGTATAATCTTTCTCTCCTTAGAAAAAAGAAACTGATTTTCCACTCAAGGTGGAATCAACAAAGGCCAGGCACTCTTTTTTGCTATAACTTTATTTACTTACTTACAGAAGAAAAAATAGCAATTCAAATTCCCTGTGTCATTCGTGACATTCGCAATTTACTCTATGTTCAGAATAACAAACTTTGACAGATTTTAACCGGGCTTGCTGAAACTTGCTAGAGATGCGTTTTAACATAATTTTCCTGATATTTTCCTGTTTTCTGACGGCAGCCCTGGGTAGGACGGTGCCCGTAGAAGAACAGGCACAAGATAGGTAAGTGTTCCTCCCATAGCCTCGTGGCGGAGATGGGATTAAGAGACCGGTGACCGCGTGAATTTCGCGTGAATTTGTGAATTTCGTTCTTATTCAAATTACTTAAAAATATTTTTAAACTGGTTGAAGAGGAACCCTGGTACACAGACCAGGAACCTGCGTAAACAGTGTATAAATCCGATTAACAGTCTAAGTCTAAACTATTTCTCAAATTCAAATCATTTTTGTATTACGTTTGTATGGTAAATTCACGCGGTCACCGGTCTCTTAAGTCTGTGCGCCCACCTAGCCCACCCATCCCCCACCACAAAGGCGCTCTTCTCTGGAAACTTTTCAGCGACTGACTAATCGTGTGTACCTGCTGCTACAGCTGTGTTCCAACCGTCCCTCCGCGGACAGGCTTGACGGTGGTGGTTAATATAACGTAAAGCCGTTAAATGTAACGAAAAGCGCGTGATATTAGTCGAATCAGATAGAGCTATGTTATAATAACGAAACAGGACCGACGCTTTGCGCGCTGCTAGCGCCAGCGGACTTTTTGTAGTGTTAAGTTAAAAATAGCACAGCGCGGCGTGATCAGTCGACCGGTTGGTTGCTCGCCTAACAAAATTAAACTGTAGTTAGATGTAGCGGACTTAAAATTCAACACTCTCTTAACTTGGACCAGACCCGAAGATGCACCTCTCCCCGCGTACTCCACTTGCGACGCCCGCGGCTCGAAGGCTGCCCGGTCGCATGCGCCAGCGCGACCAGTCGTGGCCCTGCCTTGATCCATACATGTTCTGTACTTGCTTGCTAAATCGCTGTGTAATTACCCGTGTATTCGCGATCTAATTTCAATACAACTTTCATTCATCAAATTCTAAATAACACTATTCATTTATTCCTGGCTTGATCATCATCATTACCTACCTATCGCTTAGCTTCGCTTCTTAGTTCTGTTTATAAAAATCGTGGAGAAAGTGTCAACCACTTCCCCACATCTGGTGACCCCGACTGAGAAGACCAGCGCATAGAAGACCATCGTCATCTGCAAGGATTCCCAGGTAGCAACAACACATTCTGCACAAACGGCATTCCGCGGCAATACTCCGTTCGAAGTACAAAGGAGTTCGGCAGTGGTACAAGTCATAAGCGGTGAGCGGATTTTATTTTTTCATCATGAGTGAAGACGAAAAGAGCGATGAGGTGTGTCGAGTATCTATTAAAGCACCTAAATTCATACCAGAAGATGCTGATTTATGGTTCGCGCAAATGGAGGCGCAATTTACTATAACTAAAATCACCCTGGACGAAACTAAATTTTATTATGTGACCTCAAATTTAGAACCTCAGTATGCCAAAGAAGTCAAGGACATAATTAAAGCACCGCCCGCTACCAACAAATATGACAAAATTAAATCTGAATTAATCAAACGCCTTTCTGCGTCACAGGAAAAGAAAGTGAAGCAACTGCTGATGCATGAAGAGCTCGGTGACCGAAAGCCATCGCAGTTTCTTCGGCATCTGTCTGATTTAGCAGGTCCAAATGTGCCATCGGATTTTCTGATAACATTGTGGTCTAGTCGTTTACCACAGAATATACAGACCATTTTAGCTTTACAGCTGGAACAACCACTTGAGAAGCTAGGTGAGCTGGCTGACAAGGTCCATGAAATTGCTCCAACTACTCCGCAGATAGCAATGGCATCCTCTTCTTCCTCGAACAACGACCTAATAAAAGAGGTAAGCGAATTACGAAGACAATTGCAACAACTCACGACTCGTCTAGATAAAGGTGAACGCTACCGCTCAAGATCACGATCCAGATACCAGCAAAATGGACGTTCTCGCAGCCGCTCCAGACCAAAACAGCCACCTGCAAACCACCCGCACTGCTTTTACCATTTTAATTTTGGTGAGAAAGCACACAAATGCCAGCAGCCGTGCAGCTTCAACGCGGAAAACTGCCAGGGCAGTCGCAAGTAGCGGCCAACGACTGCCCCCTCCCGACAGGCCGTCTGTTTGTTTCTGACCGATCGTCGAAAATGCAGTTCCTAGTGGACACTGGCTCTGACTTGTGCGTTTTCCCGAGGTCTTCCATCAAGACGACTTGTCCCAAATCTAAATTCGCCCTCATCGCTGCAAACAACTCGGTGATTCACACCTATGGTCCCGTAACGCTACACCTCGATTTTGGACTAAGGCGCGACTTCCAATGGACATTTACCATAGCTGACGTGTCAAGACCAATAATAGGCGTTGACTTTCTTATACATTACAACCTCTTAGTGGATTGCCGTAACCAGCGAATCATTGACAACCTGACGACCCTTACAACACCTGCAACCTCTTCTGGAATTTCTGAGGATTATTTCTCAGTAAAAGCTGTCACAGGTGAATCGGAATTCCATCAGCTGTTACGCGAATTCCCAGAGATAACTAGACCAGCTGGAATACTCTTGACACCCAAGCATAACACCCTGCACCACATAAGGACAACGCCTGGACCTCCAGTTTCATCTAAACCTCGACGTCTTGATCCAACTCGTATGCAGGCTGCAAAGAAAGAATTCGAGGATATGCTTTCCAGCGGTATTGCAAGAAGATCTGAAAGTCCATGGTCGTCCGCTTTACATCTTGTGAAGAAGAAAGATGACGGCTGGAGGCCGTGTGGCGACTACCGTTCCCTTAATTCTCGGACTATACCTGACCAGTACCCAATACGTCACATTCACGATTTTTCATACCAACTCTCTGGATGTACCATTTTCTCCAAATGTGACCTAATAAAGGCTTATAATCAAATTGCCGTGAATCCAGACGACATTCCTAAAACGGCCATAACGACTCCTTTTGGACTCTTTGAGTTCCCTTTTATGACGTTTGGACTCAGAAACGCGGCGCAAACTTTCCAACGTTTTATAGACGAAGTGCTTCTTGGACTAGACTTTTGCTATGGCTATATCGACGATATTATGGTGTTTTCGAAGTCAATAGAAGAACACAAGGACCATCTACGTCAACTTTTTCAGCGACTGAAGAAGTATGGTATCCTGGTAAACACTAGCAAATGTGTACTTGGCGCCACAGAGATCGAGTTTCTTGGATATAAAGTTTCTGCTAACGGCGTGAAGCCATTGGAGAGCAAAGTAGAGGCTATCAAACAGTTTCCTGTCCCCAAAACAGTGAAGGAATTGCGTCGCTTTTTGGGGATGTTAAACTTCTACAGGCGTTTCACTCCCAACGCTGCGCAGCTACAAGCCCCTTTGAATGACGCCCTGAAGGGCCCTAAAATAAAAGGCACACATCCCGTAGAGATGACTCCAGAAAGAATCACAGCCTTTGAAGACTGCAAAACTTCCTTGTCTCAGGCTACGCTTCTTGCTCATCCAGACACATCCCTAGAATTAGCCATTGTAACCGATGCTTCAGACTCAGCTTTAGGTGCCGTACTGCAACAGCGCAAAGGTACGGATTGGCAGCCATTAGCCTTCTACTCACACAAGCTAAATACAGCACAAAAGAAATACAGCCCCTACGACCGCGAGCTTTTGGCAGTCTATGAAGCAATAAAATATTTCCGTCATATGGTCGAGGCTAGAAAATTCACTATTTTCACAGACCATAAGCCTCTGATTTTCGCTTTTGCGATGAACAAAGACAAATGTTCTCCGCGGCAATTTAGGTACTTAGATTTCATATCACAATTTACCACAGATATAAAGTACATACCCGGCAAGGACAACATCGTAGCGGACGCGTTATCTCGCGTGGAAGAAGTTACACAAGCCATAGATTACGAGACCCTCGCACGTTTTCAGAATGATGACACTGAACTGCAGGAACTTCTACTTCATGGCAGTGCTTTAAAACTGGAGAAGCTAAAAAGCGCAGAATGCAATTTGCCAATTTACTGTGACACTTCAGTTCAGCCTCCTAGACCGTATGTTACTCCGCAACTGCGTAAACAAGTCTTTGAGACCTTGCACAATCTGCATCATCCAGGTCAATCAGCTACAGTGCGACTGGTAACACAAAGATTTGTCTGGCCAGGTATCCGCAAAAACTGTAGAGAGTGGGCTCGGCAATGCTTAAGTTGCCAAAAATCCAAAATTTCCAGACATACTGTATCCCCCCTCTCCTCTTTCATTACCCCCTCCTCGAGGTTCTCCCATATCCACCTCGATATTGTAGGGCCATTACCTCTTGTTTCTGATTACAGATATGTCCTCACCGTCATCGACCGGTTTACTCGATGGCCTGAGGCTATCCCTATCAAAGACATCACAGCGGAGACATGTGCTGCAGCCCTCGTGTCTGGCTGGATCGCCAGATTCGGCTGCTTTGCCCGGGTGACGACAGATCGTGGCAGACAGTTTGAGAGCCACCTTTTCAAGGCCCTAACGACCTTGGTTGGTGCGCGCCACTACCGCACTACTGCCTATCATCCTGCTGCCAACGGTATCGTCGAGCGCATGCATCGTCAACTCAAGGCATCTATTATGTGCCACACCTCCTCGCAGTGGATCGAAGCTCTTCCTCTCGTCCTGCTGGGGATGAGGAACACCTGGAAAGACGATATACAGTCGTCTCCTGCCGAACTCGTCTACGGCGAACCTCTCCTCTTGCCTGGTCAGTTCCTGTCTCCGAAGGAAGACCTCACTGCGCCGGATATCTCCCAGTATGCAACGCGACTCCGAACCCAGATGGCCAACCTCGCACCCAAACCAACATCATGGCATAGAGACACACCATTCTACGTACCACGTGACCTGCAGACTTCAACGCATGTTTTCCTTCGTCAAGATCATGTTCGTGGCTCACTGGAACCTCCATATGCAGGACCTTTCAAAGTTATTGAGAGAAAACCAAAATATTTCATAATTCTCAACAAAGGAAAATCGGTTAACGTCTCCATAGATAGACTCAAGCCCGCTTACATCATGAAGGAAGTAAACACACCAGTCAACATACCAAGTACAGTCAGCAACACCACCACTTCAACCTTGAGTGAAGAAAAGAAGACTCGAAGTGGTCGGCGAGTCAAGCTGCCAGATTTTTATCGACCGTAGTATCGGTCTGGCGGAGGGAAGATGTAGCGGACTTAAAATTCAACACTCTCTTAACTTGGACCAGACCCGAAGATGCACCTCTCCCCGCGTACTCCACTTGCGACGCCCGCGGCTCGAAGGCTGCCCGGTCGCATGCGCCAGCGCGACCAGTCGTGGCCCTGCCTTGATCCATACATGTTCTGTACTTGCTTGCTAAATCGCTGTGTAATTACCCGTGTATTCGCGATCTAATTTCAATACAACTTTCATTCATCAAATTCTAAATAACACTATTCATTTATTCCTGGCTTGATCATCATCATTACCTACCTATCGCTTAGCTTCGCTTCTTAGTTCTGTTTATAAAAATCGTGGAGAAAGTGTCAACCACTTCCCCACAAGATGTTGAATTATTATAGGTATTATGTTATATCTGTATGTCTTCTTTTTGTGTCTAATACCCTTACCTATAACTTTGTAACCACTTATCATTTATATATAAGTATACTTATTGTTAAATTTTTGTTGTCCTAATAATTGGTGTTTGTCCGGGTCTTTTTATAGGTAAACAAGTCACAACTCTGAAGATACATCGATAACTGTACAAAGTGATCCCCTTCGTGTCATCTTTAACACGTGATATTGGCGGAATTACTGTAGGGATCCTCAGTAGAAGCCATTAATCCAAAAATTGAATTGAATTGGTTGCTGGCGACCGCGCTGCATGTTGCGTGATTTCGCGCGCTTTCTAGACGAATCAACAAAGCGTTCTACGCATTCGTTTAGTTATAACTTCCATTTAGCATGTTAACAAAATATAGCCGTTATGACCACCATTGCTTGACGATATGTGTACTAACTACTCGACATGTACTCGACAATAGGCCTGACGACTGTATCAAATAAATACCTAATCAAAGATTGATTCTAAGGGAAAATATTAAAAAGATTTAAAACACTAATTTAATTTGATCAAAAACATTGAGATTAATATGATTTTCAATAAAACGACAAATTAAATACTGCATTCGGCCATTTTGATCGAAACAGGAATCAGCGCATGACGTCATAGCAATGTAAACATCATCTGATTTATGCTGATGATTACTCATTTGGACATTGACATGTTTACTTATGCGTGACATCAAAGCCGACGCCATGACACCTGAGAGCTTTTTTCATCGCGCACTATTACAAAATATCAGAAAAATGGCTTTAAACTTCGTTAAACTATAGTTTATTACCTGAATAAAGTTTTTTTCGTAAATAGTAAATGTGTACCACATTATGGCAGAGGTTTTCAAAATCTTTCGTGATGCCTATACCAGGGGGCAGGGGCCCGATGCTGCTCTTAGAAACGCACTTATATTGGATCGCTACCGCTTATAAGACACCCAAAATGGTGTCATTTGGTATGCTCCTAACGAATCGCAAATAGATCGTAAGCTTGCAATCTATTTACGATCTATTTGCGATTCTTTAGGAGCATACCAAATGACGCCATTTTGGGTGTTTTAGAAGCGGTAGCGATCCAATATAAGTGCGTTTCTCAGAGCAGCATCGGGCCCCAGTTCTCGCGCTACCGAGATCATTCCATGGTCGACATACGACAGCGATTTCACCCATATCTCCATCGAAACAAAAAATAACCGATATCGCGTCGAAAGAGATGATCTCGATAGCACGAGAATCGGGGACCAGTTAGATTAGGCGCATGACAGGCATGCTGTTTGGCTTGAATGGCTTAACTGTCATGCTGTTATGCGCCTAATAGCGGTCGAGTGGTAGTAGGTAATATTTAGATAAGTTGATTGTCTTACTTATCTTATTTTTTGCCATCTTGTTTCCTATAAGTATAAGTAAATATACAATTTGTGTATTTCCAGCGAAGCTGATGCGTATGAAGACGATGAGGAGGCGGAGATCGACGAAGCTTCGCAGGTGCAAGAGGAGGGGGGAGGCGACAGTGGGCTCAACGAAAATGTTAAAGCTATAGTATACCTAGATAACATATAGAGATTTACCTAGTTAGGTATACAAAGCTAATGTTTCGTGTATTTCCAGGATTCAGAAGATTCAAAGACGACAGAAGAGCCTTTTAGTCCACAAAAGCCAAATGCCAAGGATTTAACAGCAAAGCGTCGGACAGATGACTCAGCCGAGGATGAAAAGGTAAATTGGTATTACACCTATTGCAGTTTCACTAACTTGGAAAATTATACTAACGTTATTTTGAAAGCGTCAGACATCATTGTAACACTTAGTTTATTCTAGAGTTCGGAAGAGCCTAGTGCGCGTAATGATGAAACGCTAGCAGATTATACCAACATAGCGAAGTCACAACAATCACACAACTCTGACGCATACGAACACGATCATCCCGAGATGGCCCAACTCACTAAACGAAACATGGAAGACTTTAGAAATAATAGAATTGAAGTCGATGCGGCTAATAAACCCACAATCAAAGTAGCCGAAGAAGAGGACGGCACACTTCTGTTTGAAGGTAATTACCGTAACAGGCAACAGAAATCCAATACAGACGTATATCACAACGAAGATGCAGAACAGGCTGAACAGCCCCGACTATTCAATAAACGATACTACAAGACTATGGGTGCTGAGAATAGAGGTAGATTCGAACAAGGTAACTACGAAAACATACAAAATAGTGCAAACAGAGACAGACGAGAAATACAAGATACTCCAACCACGGAAATTGGCAACTTGACATCTTACGAAAAAACACAGGAGACGCCTAATGAATCTGAAGAATTAGCTATCAAACGACACGTACAAAAGCTATCCACTAGTGAACTTCAACAATTACTAGGATCCCTTTCAGAAGACAAAAGAACTCTCCTGCAAAAAATCATTGACTCCAGCAATGGTGACTTTGTCGATAAACGAGAAACTGAAAAAAAAGCAGGAGCAGTAGATGAGAAAAATTTAGCTGAGAATGGACTATCAGACAATATAAAT
This sequence comes from Argyresthia albistria, assembly GCA_963457715.1. Lineage (NCBI taxonomy): Eukaryota > Metazoa > Arthropoda > Insecta > Lepidoptera > Argyresthiidae > Argyresthia > Argyresthia albistria. The sequence goes on along the minus strand of OY735271.1, from coordinate 6,046,340 downwards.
CTACAAATGGGAACCTCTATTGCGGCAATCAGTGATTTGGAGTTAGCGAATATTGAAGCGACAGAAGCTAATAAATCTCCCAATGAGTCTGATTTATCAGGAGTATTAAACTTAGAGAAATCCCCTCAACCCTCTGATAAACCTGATATGAAGTCTGATACTTTGGGTGGAAGTTTTGGTACTAAAGCTGCAGAATCAAACGTTGCATTCACTGCAGAGCCGCAACCCAACTCAAAGCCTGAGCTAACGAAATCAGATATTAAACGTGAAGCAAATAATGAAGACTATAACGAAGATGAAGAGTCCCTAGAAGAAATATCCCATGAATTATTAAATGAAAAAGACTACCAGAATGTACAGGACAGAATGCGAAACAATGAAGAGTTAATTACCAGATCTCAAAATAAAAAAAGGGAAACAAAAAAAGACGCTGATTTTGCAAATGCTATGAAGTCCTTAGAAGAATCTTTCCCTAATCCCACTGCGTATGAAGAAACTGATCCATATTTTGGAGAGGATATGACACCTTTGGTGCGAGTGAAGAGGAAGACCGATGTCGTGCTAAAGAAGCGATTCGCTGCCGCATCCCCGGATGCAAAGGTGTCCTATTTCCCGTCTAATACAGATAACGACAAAAATGAATGTGACGAGGAAGCTAGTGAGTTCGACGAAGATGGGCTGTATGATCGCACTTCTAACTTCGAGAAATCCAAAGACGTTACCAGCAATCTTGAACAAGCACCAGAGGTTGAAAACCCACAGTCGAAAATGTCAAGTAATGATAATGCTGAACGTTCTAATGCAGTGGAGAGGGATCTAAACGCTCCGAAGAGCGACTCGAGTGATCTTGGATCTGACACAGATAGTGTGTTTGACGGCGTTGACGGTGTCGACGATAACCTGATGTACAGTAGCAAATCACGGGACCGTCGCTCAACACCGGAGTACATAGAGACCAACGAAAACATCCCAACCTCAGCTGAAACCATCGCCAAATCACCACAGTACCAAGAAAGTGACGCATTCGGACCACTGCCAACTAACTACGAAGGTGAACAAAGTCGGTACAAAAGAATACGCGGGGTAAAATTGATGCCTTCAGAAGACGATAAATACGACGCTTGAACTTGTTTACATTAGCCATATCTATTTTTATAGGCAAACTATATTATTATGTCCTATTATTGTAGCATTGTCATTTGTCAGTAGAACTAGTTTTAGAGTAATTCTACATTGTATTTTATAGTTGTTTTTAAGTTTCAATGTACTGATGTAATTTATTGTCATGTTTCAAATGATCATAATAAACTATATATCACTCTTGACTTGTTTTAGCTATTCTTTGATTCCTTTAATTAACCGACTTCCCAAAGGAGGAGGTTTACAATTCGTCCGTATGTTTGTTTTTTTTTTTTTTTTATGTCTACACCCCGATAGCGCCTAAACGGATGGACCGATTTGGAAAATTATTTTTTTGTTTGAAAGGGTTTACCTTCCCATTGGTCCCATTGACACCAGGTCAGGATCTGATGATGGGATCCTTGAGAAATCGAGGGAACTCTTCAAATATTATAGGCAGACCTATAGTGATTTTTGTGTTTTTCATAAAAACTCGTGCAAATGCACATGGTAAGCATAATATTGTGATGCGGAACTGCTGATGAAGACCACATATGGCCACCAGATCTGCTCAATACTAGGTACAAATACAATGCGTGGCTGACGGGCAGGCAACGCATAGCCTAAACAGGTGGACCTAGAGCCATGAAACTTTGTACAGGGGTTCCTTAGTAGCGTGGGGTAGCACTGAGATGGGATTTGACAAAATTAATTCCCCAAGGGGGGGGGGGGATAAGGGGTTACAGTTTGTATTGAACTCAATCTAATCAAATAGGGTTTGTGGAAGTCGGTTTTTTCTAAAGTTTACTTTTTGTTTCAATTATTTTATTAACCGACTTCCCAAAGGAGGAGGTTTACAATTCGTCCGGATGTTTTTTTTTTATGTCTAGTGCCCGATAGCGCCTAAACGGATGGACCGATTTGGAAAAATATTTTTTTGTTTGAAAGGGTTTACCTTCCCATTGGTCCCATTGACACCAGGTCAGGATCTGATGATGGGATCCTGGAGAAATCGAGGGAACTTTCAAATATTATAGGCAGACCTATAGTGATTTTTGTGTTTTTCATAATAACTCGTGCAAATGCACATGGTAAGCATAATATTGTGATGCGGAACTGCTGATGAAGACCACATATGGCCACCAGATCTGCTCAATACTAGGTACAAATACAATGCGTGGCTGACGGGCAGGCAACGCATAGCCTAAACCGGTGGACCTAGAGCCATGAAACTTTGTACAGGGGTTCCTTAGTAGCGTGGGGTAGCACTGATATAAATAGGGTTTGTGGAAGTCGGTTTTTTCTAAAGTTTACTTTTTGTTTCAATTATGTAGACCCTGCTCAATCACTCTGTGGAACTGAATTCTCACGCCATACTTTTTTACCTGTAGATAAATGAAATATATAGTTATAGCCTCGTCCTGCCCAAGGCCTTTTTCTACATGTAAGCATTTGTGCCCGGTGTAATTTAAAACAATACAAATTTATGTTTCCTAAAAAATCAGGCCTGCTATTAGGTAATTTTACTTCTGTTTTTTAGGGGTACGTTTATTGTTATATTGATATACTTTTTTGCACAAAATAATACATTTTACAATTGAAAGTGGACAACACATGACAAAGGCGAGCTTATCTCTATTAAGAGATTTCTTCCAGCAAACCTAGGATGGACAGGAAATAATTGAACAACATGTAGACCCATATAATTATTCATAGGTTTTCATGAGTTTGATTGAATCAATATATCTTTTGTTCTTTTATGGAGAACATATTACCTCAGAATAACTAATACATTGGGCAGAACGAGGATATTCTATTCATTAAAAAAATGTTTTTGAATAAAATCAAGTAGGTATAGGTAATTAAAAATTTATTTCTGTTTCATGGCAATATTTTGACAATGAGCAAATTAGTTTCAGTATAATTTATTTATATGTATAGGAAGTTATTAAGCTTTATTTTATAGTTGTTAATAACTTGTCTATTTAACATTTGAAGGCACGATGACAATAATATTGCATATGATTCTTTGCTTTACATCGAAGTAAGACTAGCATTTGTTAGAATGATAACATAATCTTACACCTACGTTAGAAACCCCATCTAAATAAGGAATGGATACTTGGAATACAAAATAAATCAGTTCGATACTTTAGGTTGGTAGAACTTGTGCTCTTTAGAGTCCCTTGTGTGCTTGAAGGGCGTACGAGTGGACTCGATGAGAGTAGCTGGACAGACGCCATGCACGTGAGAAGTATACTCGCGACGGTAGCTGCTATCAGAACCTCCGAGCACAAAATGTGACGTAGTAGCGTTGCGGGTAGTAGTAGCCCTTTCGGTTCTTTCTGTCCGGTCTACCCGCTGTGACTGCTCAGATCTCTGCGAATTCTCAGAACGGGAGAAGTTGCCATAACGACCCTCGGATCTGCCGTAGAACTCGCCGCCGAGGTGAAGGTTGTCGTGGCGGGTCTGGCGGTCTACCATTGTCGATTGGCCATCCCGCCTCACTTCATGTCTACTGTTGTCGACACCCATGTTGTCGCGGCCAGATCGGTGCATGGAGCTGATGCTCTTCCTGTCGGCGCTCTGTGTAGAGTTGCTGATGTACTCCCCGCGGTCGCTGAGATTGACGAAGCTTTTACGTTGGGCTGCGGCTGTGGAACTAGTGGAGTGTTGTGCTTCAGTCGTACTGGTGACACCTTTGCGGTGAAGGACGGAGTTGGCAGAGGAAGAGTCGCTGACCAGGTCGGATGTGCGCTTGTGGTGACCGACGCGTTGCGAGTTATCTACAGCAGTCGTGGTAGCGTCGCCATTGTTATGCATAGCTCGCTGGAACTCTAGGCTAGTCTTGGTCACACTGTCGCTCAGTTGACTCCGGCTGAGATTTTGAGATTGGTGACTGGATTGTGTCACGTTACTTCCTTTGACTACATTATTTCGGGAGTGTTGGTCAATATGAGCACCAGAGCCGTGATACCCTTGCTGTGTTGTAGATTCTGAAGATATTATCCTAGAGGATGAGTCGCCACGACCCTGCTGTGATGTTGTAGATTCAGAAGAAATTATTCTTGAAGAAGAATCTGCACCGCCGTTCCTCACACGACCTTGCTGAGTTGTAGTTGATTCTGATGCAATAATTCTAGATGATGAATCAGCTCCTCTGATTTGCTTTACACTGGATGACGACGAATGACCTTGAGTTGAAGAGTTGATTATACGACTACTTGAGCTTTGGGTAACTGTGTTGCCAATGTTACTCTGAATAGACTCTTTACCGTGATTAGTGTTGGAAGTGGAAGACACTATTTTCTCAGTGGTTTCTCCATTTGAATTATTCTTGACAGCTCTTTGCGTGTTGTGAGATCTAGAATCGTCTCCAGAAATCACATGAGATTCTACATTTCGTGTCACCATAACCCATTTCCCACCAATAAGTTTCTTTTCTGATACTTGTTTCATGACCTTGGTTGTTGCAGACGTGACATTCTTGATATTTTTTGTATCAGACTTATTTGGTGCATTCCGATCGACTGTATTAACAGTTGTGCCCTGTTTGCCGATAACTCCAGATTGGGTTTGCCTAGATGTCGTCTGATTATTAGAAGTTTGACTGCTACTTTGTTTGATGTTCGTCTCAGCGTGTTTCTTACTTGCGTTACTATGTTGTCTCACTTCGTTTGTGGAAGACATACTTGCTTCAGATCTTTCAGTGAATTCGTCTTGTCCTTTGACTAATTTAGATTGACGATCTACCGAAGATGTCGTACTCTCGGTGACCCCATTTCGATCCTTCCTTGTAGTTGAATTTATTGTCTCACTACTTGTGTGGAGATTATCTTTCGGTCTTATAGGTCCCGATTTCTCAGCGGGACTCCACTTCGTTGTTGCTGGGCGATTAAAATCTCCTTCTGTTTTCAAATTATCTCTAGGACGAACTTGAGCCGGTGTTTCTCCTGGTACCCACTTGGTTTGTGGACGTGAATCTGTCATGTCACCTTCAGGATGCAAATTATCCTTTGGCCTAATAGGACTTGGTCTATCACCACTCGCCCATTTGGGCATCGATGGCCTATCAAAATCACCCTCTGGTTTTAAATTATCTTTGGGACGGATTTGAACTGGTGTTTCTCCTGGCTGGCACTGAGTTTTCGGTCTCTTTTCGAATTCACCACCCGTGTGAAGATTATCTTTTGGTCTTATTTGATCAGGTCTGTCAGCATTAAACCATTTAGGCCTTACTGGACGATCAAAATCTCCTTCGGGATGCAAATTGTCACGAGGGCGAACTTGTTCTGGTATTTCACCAGGCTGATAAATAGTTTTAGGTTGTTTTTCAAAATTGCCTTCAGGGTGGAGATTATCATGTGGCTTCACCGCTTCAGGTCTTTCTCCTGTAACCCACTTTGGTCTCGAAGGACGATCAAAATCACCTTCTGGTTTCAAATTATCTGTTTGCTTTATTGGTGTACGCCTTTCGCCATTCACTTTCTCTTCCACTGTCCTCTTTTCAAATGTACCTTCAGGTTTCAAGTTATCAGCATGATATACTATAGCCCTTCTTTCGCCCTTGGTCACGCTATAGTCATTTCGTCGCGAGTGATCTTCAAACACTCCTTCTATTTTCAGATTATCTTCTCTGCGAGTCAACTTTACCCTCTGCCCTTTTACAACACGGTATGTGTCCGAAGAACGAGTATTCTCCATTGCTCCCTCCATCTTCAGGTTATCCTGATGTTTTACGATTGTTCTTCGTTCTCCCTGTATTATGTTGTAATCGTTCTTTTGATTAAGATCTATAAATTCACCTTCAATTTTAAGATTATCTTCTCTTCGAATTATATCAACTCGTTCAACGTTTTGTTTGTAACGCTCGTCTTTTTCAATCGTGATATTATCTGAGTGTTTTATAAGTTTGCGTTTTTCAGCAGGTTGAGATGGTACTACCTCAGGTTTATAGAACTTGCCACTTTCAGGTTTTAAGTTGTCTTGTGGTCTCACTACGGTTGCCCTTTCGCCCTTGGTTGCACTGTAGTCATTACGGACTTGTAAATCTATAAATTTTCCTTCGGTTCGTAGGTTGTCTTCGTGTTTTGTAATAACTACTCTTTCTGTATTTTCTATGTGTTTGTAGTCGTCTCTTGAACGATGGGTATCAATCTTACCTTCCATCTTTAGATGATCTTCATGTTTAACAATTTCCATGCGATCTCCATGAGTTGCAGTATAATCGGTTCGTCTTTCAACCTCCATGTTACCTTCAGGCTTCAAATTATCTTTTGGTTTCTTCTGAATAGGCCTTTCACCGGATACATGTTTTGGCTTTTCAGGTCTTTCGAATTGGCCCTCTGGCTTGAGATTGTCTACAGGCTTTTTCGGAGTTTGTCTTTCAGCAGGCCTCCATTTGTCTTCTTTAGGGGTTTCAAATTCACCTTCAGGCTTAAGATTATCCTTCGGCTTCTTAGGCGTCTGCCTTTCAGCAGGCCGCCATACCTCGTGTTGTTGCTTTACAAAGTCACCTTCGGGTTTTAGGTTATCCTTTGGTTTTTTCACCTCTGGCCTTTCAGCGGGACGCCATTTATCAGGACTTTGTTTTTCGAACTCTCCTTCGGGTTTCAGATTATCTTTTGGTTTTGTCATTTCGCGTTTCTCCGCTGGTCGCCATTTATCATGTTTGGGAGTTTCGAAATCACCCTCGGGCTTCAGATTGTCGTGAGGTTTCTTAGGTGATTGCCTGTCAGCTGGACGCCACTCATCATGTTTAGGCTTTTCGAATTCACCCTCTGGTTTAAGATTGTCTTGAGGCTTTTTCGGTGTCTGTCGTTCTGCAGGGCGCCATTGGTCAGGTATTTGTTTTTCAAATTCTCCTTCGGGCTTAAGATTGTCTTTTGGTTTTTTAACCTCCGGCCTTTCAGCAGGACGCCATTGATCAGGCTTTTGCACCTCAAAATCTCCCTCTGGTTTCAAATTGTCTTGTGGTTTGGTCATTTCTCGCTTTTCCGCTGGTCGCCATTTGTCTTGTTTCGGAGTTTCAAACTCACCTTCGGATTTCAGGTTATCATGAGGCTTTGTAGGTGTTTGCCTGTCAGCTGGACGCCACTCATCATGCTTTGGCTTCTCAAATTCTCCCTCTGGTTTAAGATTATCTTTTGGTTTTTTAACCTCTGGCCTTTCAGCGGGACGCCATTCTGATGGTCTTTGTTTTTCGAATTCGCCCTCTGGTTTCAGATTGTCTTGTGGTTTGGTCATTTCTCGCCTTTCCGCTGGTCGCCATTTGTCTTGTTTCGGAGTTTCAAACTCACCTTCGGATTTCAGGTTATCATGAGGCTTTGTAGGTGTTTGCCTGTCAGCTGGACGCCACTCATCATGCTTTGGCTTCTCAAATTCTCCCTCTGGTTTAAGATTATCTTTTGGTTTTTTAACCTCCGGCCTTTCAGCAGGACGCCATTGATCAGGCTTTTGCACCTCAAAATCTCCCTCTGGTTTCAAATTGTCTTGTGGTTTTGACATTTCTCGTTTCTCTGCAGGTCGCCATTTGTCTTGTTTCGGGGTTTCGAACTCACCTTCAGGTTTAAGATTATCATGAGGCTTCTTGGGAGTTTGTCGCTCAGCTGGGCGCCATTCATCATGCTTAGGTTTTTCGAAATCTCCCTCAGGTCTCAAATTGTCAATCGGTTTCTTTTGTTTTGGCCTTTCTGTTTCTTTTGGTGAATAAGTATCTTGAGAAACAGTGTGGCTTTCAAAAGTGCCTTCTACAGTCAAATTATCCTTTCTTATAACCTGCTGCCTGAAATCAACTTGTTCGTAAATTTTGTACTCTTCTTGAGAAGTTGTGTACGTCTGTACAGTTCCTACTTCAGTTTTCAAGTTGTCTACTGGCTTTTTCGGAGTTTGCCTCTCAGCTGGACGCCATACTTCAGGTTTTTGCTTTTCAAAGTCTCCTTCAGGTTTCAAATTGTCTTTCGGCTTGGTCATCTCTCGCTTTTCAGCCGGACGCCACTTATTATGCTCAGGTGTTTCAAAATCACCTTCAGGTTTCAAGTTGTCTTGAGGTTTCCTTGGAGTTTGCCTCTCAGCCGGGCGCCATTCCTCTGGCATCTGCTTTTCAAATTCACCTTCTGGTTTCAAGTTATCCTGTGGTTTCTTTGGGGTGAGACGTTCAGCAGGCCGCCATTCTTCTGGCTTCTGTTTCTCAAAATCACCTTCTTGCTTGAGGTTGTCTTTTGGCTTAGTCATCTCTCGCTTTTCGGCCGGTCGCCACTTCTCATGCTCAGGCTTATCGAACTCGCCTTCAGGTTTCAAGTTGTCTTGTGGTTTCCTCGGAGTTTGCCTCTCAGCAGGCCGCCATTCTTCTGGCTTCTGTTTCTCAAACTCACCTTCTGGCTTGAGGTTGTCTTTTGGTTTAGTCATCTCTCGCTTTTCGGCTGGTCGCCACTTCTCATGCTCAGGCTTGTCGAACTCGCCTTCAGGTTTCAAGTTGTCTTGTGGTTTTTTTGGAGTTTGCCTCTCAGCTGGACACCATTCTCCGGGCTTTTGTTTTTCAAAGTCACCTTCAGGTTTCAAATTGTCTTTCGGCTTGGTCATCTCTCGCTTTTCAGCCGGACGCCACTTCTCATGCTCAGGCTTATCGAACTCTCCTTCCGGCCTAAGATTGTCTTGTGGCTTCTTCGGAGTTTGCCTCTCGGCTGGACGCCATTCGTCAGGTTTTTGCTTTTCAAAGTCACCTTCGGGTTTCAGATTATCTTTCGGCTTAGTCATCTCTCGCTTTTCAGCCGGACGCCACTTCTCATGCTCAGGCTTATCGAAATCTCCTTCAGGCCTGAGATTGTCTTGTGGCTTCTTCGGAGTTTGCCTCTCGGCTGGACGCCATTCGTCAGGTTTTTGCTTTTCAAAGTCGCCTTCGGGTTTCAGATTATCTTTCGGCTTAGTCATCTCTCGCTTTTCAGCCGGACGCCACTTCTCATGCTCAGGCTTATCGAAATCTCCTTCCGGCCTGAGATTGTCTTGTGGCTTCTTCGGAGTTTGCCTCTCGGCTGGACGCCATTCGTCAGGTTTTTGCTTTTCAAATTCACCTTCGGGTTTCAGATTATCTTTCGGCTTAGTCATCTCTCGCTTTTCAGCCGGACGCCACTTCTCATGCTCAGGCTTATCGAAATCTCCTTCCGGCCTGAGATTGTCTTGTGGCTTCTTCGGAGTTTGCCTCTCGGCTGGACGCCATTCGTCAGGTTTTTGCTTTTCAAATTCACCTTCGGGTTTCAGATTATCTTTCGGCTTTGTCATCTCTCGCTTTTCAGCCGGACGCCACTTCTCATGCTCAGGCTTATCGAAATCTCCTTCAGGCCTGAGATTGTCTTGTGGCTTCTTCGGAGTTTGCCTCTCGGCTGGACGCCATTCGTCAGGTTTTTGCTTTTCAAATTCACCTTCGGGTTTCAGATTATCTTTCGGCTTTGTCATCTCTCGCTTTTCAGCCGGGCGCCACTTCTCATGCTCAGGCTTATCGAAATCTCCTTCAGGCCTGAGATTGTCTTGTGGCTTCTTCGGAGTCTGCCTCTCGGCTGGACGCCATTCGTCAGGTTTTTGCTTTTCAAAGTCACCTTCAGGTTTCAAATTGTCTTTCGGCTTGGTCATTTCTCGCTTTTCAGCCGGACGCCACTTTTCATGCTCAGGCGTATCGAAATCTCCTTCAGGCCTGAGATTGTCTTGTGGCTTCTTCGGAGTTTGCCTCTCGGCTGGATGCCATTCATCAGGTTTTTGCTTTTCAAAGTCACCTTCGGGTTTTAGATTGTCTTTCGGCTTGGTCATCTCCCGCTTTTCAGCTGGTCGCCACTTCTCATGTTCAGGAGTTTCAAACTCGCCTTCTGGTTTCAAATTATCCTGTGGTTTCTTAGGGGTCAGACGTTCAGCAGGCCGCCATTCTTCTGGCTTCTGTTTCTCAAACTCACCTTCTGGCTTGAGGTTATCTTTCGGCTTGGTCATCTCTCGCTTTTCCGCCGGACGCCACTTCTCATGCTCAGGCTTATCGAAATCTCCTTCCGGTCTGAGATTGTCTTGTGGCTTCTTCGGAGTTTGCCTCTCGGCTGGAAGCCATTCGTCAGGTTTTTGCTTTTCAAAGTCACCTTCAGGTTTCAAATTGTCTTTCGGCTTGGTCATCTCTCGCTTTTCAGCCGGCCGCCACTTCTCATGCTCAGGCTTATCGAAATCTCCTTCCGGCCTGAGATTGTCTTGTGGCTTCTTCGGAGTTTGCCTCTCGGCAGGACGCCATTCGTCAGGTTTTTGCTTTTCAAAGTCACCTTCTGGTTTCAGATTGTCTTTCGGCTTAGTCATTTCACGCTTTTCAGCTGGACGCCACTTCTCATGCTCAGGCTTATCAAAATCTCCTTCAGGCTTAAGATTGTCTTGTGGCTTCTTCGGAGTTTGTCTCTCAGCTGGACGCCATTCTTCAGGCTTTTGCTTTTCAAAGTCACCTTCGGGTTTCAGATTATCCTTCGGCTTAGTCATCTCTCGCTTTTCAGCCGGACGCCACTTCTCATGCTCAGGCTTATCGAAATCTCCTTCAGGCCTGAGATTGTCTTGTGGCTTCTTCGGAGTTTGCCTCTCGGCTGGACGCCATTCGTCTGGTTTTTGCTTTTCAAAGTTACCTTCGGGTTTCAGATTATCTTTCGGCTTTGTCATCTCTCGCTTTTCAGCCGGACGCCACTTCTCATGCTCAGGCTTATCGAAATCTCCTTCCGGCCTGAGATTGTCTTGTGGCTTTTTCGGAGTTTGCCTCTCGGCTGGACGCCATTCGTCAGGTTTTTGCTTTTCAAATTCACCTTCGGGTTTCAGATTATCTTTTGGCTTAGTCATCTCTCGCTTTTCAGCCGGACGCCACTTCTCATGCTCAGGCTTATCGAAATCTCCTTCAGGCCTGAGATTGTCTTGTGGCTTTTTCGGAGTTTGCCTCTCGGCTGGACGCCATTCGTCAGGTTTTTGCTTTTCAAAGTCACCTTCGGGTTTCAGATTATCTTTCGGCTTAGTCATCTCTCGCTTTTCAGCCGGACGCCACTTCTCATGCTCAGGCTTATCGAAATCTCCTTCCGGCCTGAGATTGTCTTGTGGCTTCTTCGGAGTTTGCCTCTCGGCTGGACGCCATTCGTCAGGTTTTTGCTTTTCAAAGTCACCTTCAGGTTTCAGATTGTCTTTCGGCTTGGTCATCTCTCGCTTTTCAGCTGGTCGCCACTTTTCATGTTCAGGAGTTTGAAACTCGCCTTCTGGTTTCAAATTATCCTGTGGTTTCTTAGGGGTGAGACGTTCAGCAGGCCGCCATTCTTCTGGCTTCTGTTTCTCAAACTCACCTTCTGGCTTGAGGTTATCTTTCGGCTTGGTCATCTCTCGCTTTTCTGCCGGACGCCACTTCTCATGCTCAGGCTTATCGAAATCTCCTTCCGGCCTCAAGTTATCAATAGGTTTTTTTTGTTTTGGTCTTTCCGTTTGTTTAGGTTGGTAGGCTTCGTGAGAAATGGTATGGCTATCGAAAGAACCTTCCATAATCAAATTATCTTTTCTTACGACTTGTTGCCTCAAATCAAATTCTTTGTAAGTTGTATACTCTTCTTGAGAAGTTGTTAGTTTTTGGAGATCTTCTGTGGAATAGAACTTTTCGAAGTCTTCTTTCGTCCACGTGCGCCGTCTTTGAGGGCGTTCTACTGGTGTTACTTTTTCTGTGTAGTCATTTTGATTTGAAGTAACAAAGTCGATCTCACCTTCACGAATCAAATTATCTGTTCTCTTTGTAACCATAGTTGTACGTTTAGTGACTTCACTGTAGTCGATATACTCGGATTTATTAGTTGTGTCACTACTCATTTCACCCTCGATTTTAGTCCAGGTGTTGCGACGAACTGGAGTTCGTCTTTCAGCGGGCTTTCCAGTGTATTCAGTTTTTGATGTGGTAGTGTCTGAAATTATTATATATTTTATATTTGCACAAATATTGACGATGTATTATGGCTTGGCTACACTATCGCGATAACGCGATAATTTCTGTTGTCGCGTCAAGTCAAGCCAAGTAGATCGTCCTATCGCGATGTTCATACTTAAGGGAATCTATCCAGATAGCAAAATATCTATTTTGGAATGTATCCGAGTAAAAAATACAAAATAACAAAATATCCATTTTGGAACGTATCCGAGTAAAAATCCAAAATGGATGTTTATGCGGATAAATAAGTTTTATCGAGATTCAAGTTTTTCGTGCACAATCAGTGTGGTATACACAATCCTTTGATGTGCGGCAATTTGGAAGTGATATGCATGCATAAGCTGCATATGTATAGAAGATAATATATCCTCAATTTCCTCGCGAACGTGACACTATAAGTTACTATTATTACGTGACAACTTTTGTTTGTTTATGTGTCCTATGTCCATATCCACACACATTGTGAGAAAGACTTAAATCATTATAATACGTATTTATCCGCTTAAACATCAATTTTCGATATGACGGACGGAAGGACGGACGGACGGAAGGACGGACGGACGGAAGGTCGGACGGACGGACAGCGAAGCCTCAGTAATAGGGTCCCGTTTGGCACCCTTCGGGTACGGAACCCTAAAAATCATTATTTTGAGTGTTGGATAGTTGAAAACAATTTTTTGAAAAATATTAATAGCTTTTAAGTGAGTCATCAAATTTTACTTGAGTCAATATAATTTAGTACTCTTGAAAAAAAACCAGCTCCAGAAAAAAAAACCGTTTTTAAAAAATATTTTTTTTCACCGTTTATTTCATCTCAGAAAATAAACCGTTTTTTTACATCTCTAGTCACGCACTATCGCCGTCGTCAAAACGTAAATTTTTATCGCGACAACGGGCTAAGAATTCTATCGCGATAATGTAGCCAAGTCATTAGAAATAATTCTAAAGATATCAAAGTATAATTGTGTCAGCAAATGAATACAATATTTTGCTTTGAAGAAGAAAACAGTAAACTAGGTACCAACCTGTAAATTCACCCTCAGTGATTATGTTGTCTGTGCGTCGAATAATTTCAGCCCTTTCACCCGTCACGACTTGATAATCTTGGGTTATGGATCTTGTTGTAGTGAAATCTCCTTCGGGTTTTAAGTTATCCTGCGGTTTTTTAGGTGTCAATCGTTCAGCAGGACGCCATTCTTCTGGCTTCTGTTTTTCAAAGTCGCCCTCTGGCTTGAGATTGTCCTTTGGCTTTGTCATTTCTCGCTTCTCAGCAGGGCGCCATTTCTCGTGCTCGGGTTTATCGAAATCTCCTTCTGGTCTCAGATTGTCTTGAGGCTTCTTCGGAGTTTGTCTTTCTGCTGGTCGCCATTCTTCTGGTTTCTGCTTTTGAAAGTCACCTTCAGGTCTTAGATTATCCTGTGGTTTCTTTGGTGTGAGACGTTCAGCAGGCCGCCATTCTTCTGGCGTTTGTTTTTCAAAATCACCTTCTGGCTTCAGATTGTCTTTAGGCTTGGTCATTTCTCGTTTTTCAGCTGGACGCCATTTCTCATGCTCAGGTTTATCGAAATCTCCTTCAGGTCTGAGATTGTCCTGTGGTTTTTGGGCAGTTGGCCTTTCGGCTGGGCGCCATTCATCAGGCTTTTGCTTTTCAAAGTCGCCTTCTGGTCTCAGATTGTCTTGAGGCTTCTTCGGAGTTTGTCTTTCAGCCGGACGCCATTCATCAGGTTTCTGCTTTTCAAACTCACCTTCTGGCTTGAGATTGTCTTTAGGCTTGGTCATTTGTCGTTTTTCAGCCGGACGCCATTTTTCATGCTCAGGTTTATCGAAATCTCCTTCTGGTCTGAGGTTGTCTTGTGGTTTTTTGGCTGTTGGTCTTTCAGCAGGACGCCATTCATCAGGCTTTTGCTTTTCAAAGTCGCCTTCTGGTCTCAGATTGTCTTGAGGCTTCTTCGGAGTTTGTCTTTCAGCCGGACGCCATTCATCAGGTTTCTGCTTTTCAAACTCACCTTCCGGCTTGAGATTGTCTTTAGGCTTGGTCATTTCTCGTTTTTCAGCTGGACGCCATTTTTCATGCTCAGGTTTATCAAAATCACCCTCGGTTCTGAGGTTGTCTTGTGGTTTTTTGGCAGTTGGCCTTTCAGCAGGACGCCACTCATCAGGCTTTTGCTTTTCAAAGTCGCCTTCTGGTCTCAGATTGTCTTGAGGCTTCTTCGGAGTTTGTCTTTCCGCCGGGCGCCATTCTTCTGGTTTTTGTTTTTCAAAGTCTCCTTCTGGTCTTAGATTGTCTTGTGGTTTTTTCTGAGTTTGTCTCTCGGCTGGGCGCCATTCCTCAGGCTTCTGCTTTTCAAACTCACCTTCTGGCTTCAGATTGTCTTTAGGCTTGGTCATTTCTCGTTTTTCAGCGGGGCGCCATTTCTCATGCTCAGGTTTATCAAAATCACCTTCAGGTCTGAGATTGTCTTGTGGTTTTTTTGCAGTTGGCCTTTCGGTTGGACGCCATTCATCAGGCTTTTGCTTTTCAAAGTCGCCTTCTGGTCTCAGATTGTCTTGAGGCTTCTTCGGAGTTTGTCTTTCGGCCGGACGCCATTCTTCTGGCTTTTGTTTTTCAAAGTCTCCTTCTGGTCTTAGATTGTCTTGTGGTTTTATCTGAGTTTGTCTTTCGGCTGGGCGCCATTCCTCAGGCTTCTGCTTTTCAAATTCACCTTCTGGCTTGAGGTTGTCTTTAGGCTTAGTCATTTCTCGTTTTTCAGCCGGTCGCCATTTCTCATGCTCGGGTTTATCGAAATCTCCTTCTGGTCTCAGATTGTCTTGAGGCTTCTTCGGAGTTTGTCTTTCTGCTGGGCGCCAATCCTCGGGCTTCTGCTTTTCAAATTCACCTTCTGGTCTCAGATTATCCTGAGGTTTTTTCTGGGTCGGCCTCTCGCCCGGCCGCCACTCTTCTGGGCGTCGCTTCTCGAAGTCGCCCTCCGGCCTGAGGTTGTCTTCAGGCCGAGTCTGCTTGGGGCGCTCGGCCGGCTGCCAGGGCGCGCGCTCGGGCGTGTAGAAGTCGCCCTCTTGTCGGAGATGGTCCTCGTGGTGGACGGCGGTGACGCGGCTGACGTGCTTCTCGTCATAGTCCTGCTTGTATGCGGAGACCACGCTCGCCGTGTGCTCCACATCGAACAATGGCTCCGGGACATCGTTGTGTGGGCAGCGGTGACGCCTGGAAACAGAAGCGGGTGTGGATTAAGTCATCGTTTTGTTGAATGTGTAGATAATTTAGCTTTAAATCAGGGGTATGTAATCAAAGATCGTTAAGTCTACCCCCTTATTTTCAACCTTACACCTTGGTATTATAAGTAGATTTATTACTTTGTTAGATTAATATCAATTTACTGAAATATTAGTACTAAGCTTGTAAAATAAGGAAACTAAAACCATTCTACTAATCTTGTACTTAATGTATGGGAGTCAGGGGCGGATCCAGGATTTCAGTTTGGAGTGTGACGAGAACCTTATGAAAACTTAGAACATTTTCTATGGCTAGCAACAAATCGACTAACGAGAACCCTAAATCAACTCAACGGGCGGCGCAAGCCGCCCCGAAAAAATCATATGGCTATGGCTAGCATGTCGAACATATTCTGAGTATGCTGTGTATAATAATTGAAACAAAAAGTAAACTTTAGAAAAAACCGACTTCCACAAACCCTATTTGATTAGATTGAGTTTAATACAAACTGTAACCCCTTATCCCCCCCCCCCCCTTTGGAGAATTAATTTTGTCAAATCCCACATCAGTGCTACCCCACGCTACTAAGGAACCCCTGTACAAAGTTTCATGGCTCTAGGTCCACCGGTTTAGGCTATGCGTTGCCTGCCCGTCAGCCATGCATTGTATTTGTACCTAGTATTGAGCAGATCTGGTGGCCATATGTGGTCTTCATCAGCAGTTCCGCATCACAATATTATGCTTACCATGTGCATTTGCACGAGTTATTATGAAAAATCACTATAGGTCTGTCTATAATATTTGAAGAGTTCCCTCGATTTCTCCAGGATCCCGTCATCAGATCCTGACCTGGTGTCAATGGGACCAATGGGAAGGTAAACCCTTTCAAACAAAAAAAAAATTAAATCGGTCCACCCGTTTAAGCGCTATCGGGGAACATACATTAAAAAAAAAAACATCCGGACGAATTGTAAACCTCCTCCTTTGGGAAGTCGGTTAAAAAGTGCACCTGAATTAAATCGAAAAGTTGAGTCAAAATAATGAAATTCCTGGGCCCCTGGAAGAAAAGAACTAATAGGGTGGCGTGAGCCGCCCCGGAAAAATCACGATCATTTTGAATATATTTCAGTTTCTTCTGAGTATGCTGTGTAAATGTACACCTGAATCAAATCAAAAAGTTGAGTCCAAATAATGAAATTCCTGGGTGCTTCTAAAAAAAGGAACTCATGCCGCCCCGGAAAATTCACATGGCTACCATGGCGACTATATTACTGCTTCTTCTGAGTATGGTGTGTAAAAGTGCAGCTGAATGAGTCAAAACAATGAAATTCTCGGGCCCTCTGGCACAAAAGAACTCATCGGCGCACGCCCCGGAAAAATCACATGTAAAAGAGCACCTGAATTAAATCGAAAAGTTTAGTCCAAAGAATGAAATTTCTGGGTCATCAGGAACACAAGAACTCTTAAGGCGGAATTACATGGCTAGCATGGCGAATATATTTCTGTTTCTTCTGAGTATGCTGTGTAAAAGTGCACCTGAACCGAAATTAGAGCCAAAAATAAATAAATTCCTGGGTCGTTTCGTCGTCCTGTATCCGCCATTGATGAGAGTGTTTAATGTCAACATTTTAGATATTTATCGATCTATTTTTACAAGGTATTGATGTCATTTTACTCATTAGGTAACGGTAACGCACTGTCGATATCAGTTTAAAGTTCTTTGATATCTGTAATAGTTACAGAATAATCGCCTGTGCACACTTAATGATTACACCCTGTATAGGAATTAGAATTTGTACAGCGCATTGGATTAGTCTGTAATGTTATACAATTTAATTTAAACAATAAATAAATAAATAGGTAAAGTAGAAGTAAGTACTCGTATTTTCACACCTTCTACTACGGTAGGGATGCAGGGACACTGGGTATCGTCGGGCGGGCGGCAGCGGCGGCAGCGTCAACAACTCGGCCATCACCCGGGACCATCGCGCTCGCCCGACTAGACCCCTCTACTCGTGTACTAGAGAGCTCATCCTACGCTGGACACTGTCATTGCTGATACTCGAATAAGCGACGCTTATTCGCAACAGCAACATGAGACTGCGGCAAATTTTAGTAAGACCCTGCGTTTTGGCTAGAATTTCAAAGGTCCTCAAAATCTGGTCTCCTATCAAAAATATTAATTCAATGTTAAAATCACAACCGAACGCGCTCTATTGTGTTTATGTTCCAAGCCAAACGTAGATTGCCTTTTTATCGAGGTCTTGCGTGTCACTCCAGCGATTTGCAGTGAAAGTTTTTATCGCTTTCAGCCGTGTGTTAGTGTGTCCCGTGTGGACGGAAGGCGCGCACTGCCGTAGTCCCTCGCGCAGCTGAAAAGCGCAGGCCTGTCTGAAATCGTGTTAGTCCATCACTGTGCACGATATGTGACATCCTTTATTACAGGCCGGGCTATAATTAAGGACAATAGGTCAAAAGCGAACCAATTCTAACAATACAGCGAAGTGGTAGTTAATAAGTAATTCCGTGCTTTGTCGGGCCGTTGTAGACTAGTTCAATGGAAGTAGCCGAATAGTCTAACAATAACATATGTTGTTCTGTCTAATGACTAGAAACTGAATGAGAATTTACTTAAAACCCTATACCTATAGCTAACTGCAAATTAACTTCAGATGACTAGGTACATGTGAACGTCTCGTGGTTCAAGTCTTTGTTACCCTTTTGCTTGTTGCTATGGTTACTTTACAGAACTTTTTTCAAATTATACATAAGTAAGTACTTATTACTCCTAACTAACTTTTTACGTAACAAAGAAGGAATCGCGAAGAGCTTTGCGGCAACTCCACGCTACGTTATTTTCATTCAACAAATTGTTTTCAATGGAATTACATAAGTATTAGTTAGGGTATGATTCAACCAAATCATTGAGATGGGCTATCCATATTTCGGGAGTATAGTTCCTGGAGGCGGACATTTATAGGTACCTACAGACGAAGCCAAGCCAATCCAAATTAGCTGGCCAGACACAGTTACGGCCACAGACGTGGAAGGTTGATAGTTAGGGGTTAGGAGGACCAAAGAAGAAGAACCAATTTCGGAATACAGTTGCATGTATATTTAGTTGTAATGTAACTATAGGTAGGTGTACAATTCAAGTATATTAAATTGCAAGGGCTTCACTGCACGCCTGAAGAATGCCGCCGTTCCCGATATAGGCATCATGAGTCGGTACGGCAGGCATTGACCTGCTTTCCAAAATGTATTAAAAGACTTGAGAAAACTTGGAGCTTGTAACTGCACTCTGGGAGAATTGCTTAAAGGAGTTTCTATTCCTAGCAGTTGCTAAACCTATTACTTACCGGTAAATATACTATTAAAATAAACGGTCAAGTGCGAGTAGGACTCGGGCACCAAGGGTTCCGATCTATAATGATATGATGACGATAATGATGATGATCTTTAATTTGGATAAAAAATAGATCTTATTAGAAATAGGTACCTAATGGACGAAATAGATTCGTAGGTCGTTAAAGTAAGTTTTTTCAAGCTAGCGATAGCGGGACCAAATAAAATGTTTGTAATATCAGCTTTAACGCTTTCAGAGAAGACACGAACAAACACATTACTTACTAGGAAAATAAATCATGCATAAACCCTCAGTGGCTAGGTGGGTCAAGTCATCAATAAAGTTCACTTTGTTTTCAGTGTCGCCTAGCGCCGGCTATCAAACATGGGCCTGAAACCGAATCTTGTAAGCTCGATCGATATGGTGAGAATAGCCTTACCTAAGTAGAGAAGATTATGGTTTGTGTTTGCTGACGAGTCGGTCGATATTATTCAGATTTGGTGTCTTGGATGGGTACTTTTGAAACTTTTAGGGCGTTCTTGTTGTCTAAGTACTCGCAGGAATGTATAAAATTTTGCGTACGTGATACTACTCTACTACTTAGTTATTATTATACTTTATAATTTTGACTTACACCATTTCTCGATAGTTTGTCTACTATAAATTGGCAATTTAAATACAGCTACTGCAAGGAGAAGCCTACAACTGCTGGCAGAGGTTCACCGTTTGCACTGCCGGGCCTGAAGGACCTGAAAGGTGATTGATACGATAGCACAGGGACAGTTAGTTACCAGGTTACAGATAGTTAAACATTTTGGTATTCTAGAACCACTTTATAAGTTACATGCCTGTCATATAATTTTAATTACAAAAACACATCAAACATTATATTTATACTCGTACATAGCGTACGTCTTTTCCCATACGGGGTGGCAAAGACAACATTGTGTCCACTTGTAGCCACTTTTATCCTTTTAATTAACTGGTTCGCTGACAAATCATATACAACAATAGTTCTGAGAGTAAAGGGGTTAAAATAAATATTACATCGCCATAAATCTACAAAAACTTCGTCAAAAATTGTACATTATTTGTCTCATTGGTTTCATGACAGACTTTCGTCGAGGTGCTCGTTCAATACAGGATGACTTTTGGATCGTGACTCTACATATTGTTTCTAACTCGGTAAATGATTGAGGTTTCAGCAATTAAGCTAGTATTTAAATAATTACAACTATGCGTTAGTAATTTAATAAATTAATTGTCCTTATTAATTCTGAATCTTTGGTCACCTTACAATTCATGTTAAAACCGTTTTCAATTAAACTAATCAGAGGAGTAAGAAGTGTCAAAATATATGTCAAAAGACAGTTGCGCTTGAAGAGTGTGCAGGGTGGGTGACCAACTGACCATGAACCAAAATAGGACATTACTTTTTGTAGGTACTGATAATAAAAACCGGCCAAGTGCGAGTCAGACTCGCGCACGAAGGGTTCCGTACCATTATCTATATAATTGAAACAAAAAGTAAACTTTAGAAAAAAACGACTTCCACAAACCCTATTTGATTAGATTGAGTTTAATACAAACTGTAACCCCTTATCCCCCCCCCCCCCAGGGGAATTAATTTTGTCAAATACCATATCAGTGCTACCCCACGCTACTAAGGAACCCCTGTACAAAGTTTCATGGCTCTAGGTCCATCGGTTTAGGCTATGCGTTGCCTGCCCGTCAGCCACGCATTGTATTTGTACCTAGTATTGAGCAGATCAGGTGGCCATATGTGGTCTTCATCAGCAGTTCCGCATCACAATATTATGCTTACCATGTGCATTTGCACGAGTTATTATGAAAAACACAAAAATCACTATAGGTCTAATCGGTCTAATTTTCCAAATCGGTCCATCCGTTTAGGCGCTATCGAGGCACATACATAAAAAAACAAATAAAAAAAAAAACAAACATCCGGACGAATTGTAAACCTCCTCCTTTGGGAAGTCGGTTAAAAAAACCGCAAAAAAACACGTTAATTGTATGGGAGCCCCCTTTATATTAAATTTATTTTGTTTTTAGTATTTGTTGTTATAGCGGGAACAGAAATACGTCATCTGTGAAAATATCAACTGTCTAGCTACCACGGTTCATGAGATACGGCCTGGTGACAGACAGACGGATGGACGGATATCTTGAGATTTTAAGGTACTTTCCCTCCAGGGCCCATTCGTTTGTTCCACCCTGTATATGTGTGATCTGTAACTGTATTTTTCATGAAATACCCAAAAAGTTTTGTTCAAATTATCATCTTATGTCAGAATAACTTTGTAGCTAGTTGAAAAATATCCCCAGTTATGCAGGGCTCATCACGTGACATTGGCGAAATTATTGTGGCAACACACGATAGAAGCCACAGATCAAAAACTTAACTTAACTTAACATTTGAATTGATTCAAAGCTTGCCGCGCTTTTAGGGCCTTTAGTACCTACTAAACGCCGCCGTAAGCAGCACTGTCTACAACCTACTCCTACTGGAAAACGTGAGACACCCATCTACAATTTCCGTACAATGAGGTTCACTCACTCATTATGTCAATGTCATGCAGACTGCAAAACATCATTTCAACGCACCAAAGAGTATTTAATTAAAACATCACTGGCAGCCAAACTTGAAGTGGCCAAAAGGAAAAAATTAATTTCTGAGCTCTGAGATTTGTATGAAAACAAAAGTAATTAAAAACTATTAATTTTATAATTATTTTCTAAAAGTTCTACAGAATAAATAGAGACATCGTAATTCATCAATTAATATTTAAAGTCTTTGTAGAAGTCCGGGGACGACATTGCCATATCATTTAAATTTAGTTTCATTAAAAGAAGGCTTACCTACCAAAACAAAATGGCCTTGGTATAAACTTTTCAAGCGTGTTGTGAAGACGTATCTTGTACCGAGACCACTTTCAATTTGTAATATCTCTCGTATTTCAGTATTTGTGGTTGGTGCGGCAACAGATATACACATTCTGCGAAAATTTCAGCTTTCTAGCTATTACGGTTCGTGCAGGCGGACCCGGTGACAGACGGACGGACGGACGGACGGACGGACGGACGGACGGACGGACGGACGGACGGACAGCGAAGTCTCAGTAATAGGGTCCCGTTTGGCACCCTTCGGGTACGGAACCCTAAAAATGATAACTTAACAAGCTCTCATCTACAGCATTACAATCCTAACTAGACAAATCTATGGTGACTTTGTTGCTACACGACCCCCCAGTCACCCTTTATAGTCAGTGTAAAGTCAGAGAATGAATCTGTCCCTATGACATGTATGTAACTTGTGAACGGGTTACTCGTTTACCTACTGAGCTTATAATCGAACGTATCGGTAATCTAGGTAAGCACAAAATGTTGATTAAATGACAGTTAGGGCTGGTTAGGGCTTAGAGAGCTTATCAATCTAATTAAAAGAGATATAAGCTTTTTCTAATAATAATTAGCCAGGTAATGATCAAGATAGGTAGGTATGTTATGCGAATGAGTGCTTTTAAAATTATTTTCTGGCCGACGAAAACCCATAACTTTTGGGTTTTCGTTGGCCTGACCCACCCATTCGCCTTGACCATATTGGGGTTTGACCTGTGTCGCCGGGACCAGATATAATAACGTTGCAAATGTCGCAATGATAGATGCAAATTCGTGTAGTTAATAAAAATCTCAAGGTTTGATAAGAAATATAAGCAAGCGAGCGTCAACATTTTGCACCATTTATTAACCCAATTCTTTGGAGGGACTTCGAAGAAAAAGACCCTGACACATCTCATTGAAGATTACTGCAAACCTTCGGGCCTACATGCTGTGAACTTGTGACGTCATCGCTTTATGAGTGAAAACAAGATGCCTTTTATAGCGCTTCGTGATTCTGCAATGAACGTTTTAAAAATAGCAATGATGTAAATATGTGACTCTTAAACATCTCTGAGAAGACGTTTAGTTAGGTAATTCGAATAACCCGTGACGAATTTAGTAATGGCTGTATCGCATCTTATTATGTACCTCCTATGTAACAAGACCATGCTGCATGACCAAATAATTTGACACTAATTTATGTATTGGCTAGTGATACAGTCAACTTGTACTCTACAGTTTTGGGGTACTTACTTAGTACATTTTTTTTTCATTCTGTATTTTGGGGTGCTGAATTCAAATCCGAATTTGGACTGATTTCGAATAAAACATGAATAACTGGAAAAAGGCAGATTTTTTCGCTTTTTTGCGATTTTTCAATTTTGCGTCACGAAATTTTTTCCGCAAGCCTCAGATTCGGATTCAGCACCCCAAATAGGTACATAATTATTATAGAATAAATAAATTAGTACTAACCCAAAACGTTCCTAGTAAAACCACAATTTCACTGTAGGTACTAAGGTGCTTGGTAGCACTTAACCCTTTACATCGACGTTATTTTTAATTCATCAACATAATTATAAATTAAACTTCTCTTTACCTGATAATATAGAGTTTATCATGTTATTTTATCTAGCCGATCGCAGGCATAATTCAATAGTATTTGGGGAAACGTAGTACATATATATGTATACCTGCTGTGATTTAATAGCCTGCGTATAGGTAACTCTTTATCAATCTGTGCTATAGGTCATAATATCATAACATAAGATATGAAACACTTGGAGGACGATTCCCACCCATTAGACTCTCAATGCATATTATACTAATAGGAGTTTGGGAGGAGCTTCATCTTTCAATAGGCAAAGGTCCTTCGCGATTGGTCCTTGGCATATTAAAAGACGAACCACCTCCCACTTGTCTAATTCGAGAAATTTCTATAGAAACGAGAATTGGCCTCCAGCTCAATGCATACTTTTTTAGTCATGTTCAAGCTGAAATAAAAGTAACATTCATAAAATATAAGTAGAACGGGTAAAAAGAGCGAAACTCATGCCAATTCTAATTTAATAAATGCAACTCATTTAGATTCTCAGTTGTTGATGTGGCTCAATAGCAGATGGCACTCAGCTGAGTCATACTCGAGAAATGGAGTTCTGAAACACCCACTATATCGGGTGTGTTACTCAACGCAAACAAACACTGACGAGCTCAGTATTCAACCAGTTTTCTTTTTGTTGTCAGTGACTTGAGCTGTTTGGAAATATGTGCAAAAGTGCGAGTAAATTGATGCACAATTTAATTTTAACAGTCTCAAGTTGACTCTTTACTCTGTAGTAGGTAATAAAATAAGAACCACCTGGAGCTAAGTGTACAATTCGGCATTCAGAGGATTGATTAGTATTATTTGTGGCGCTACTGAAAACAAAACTGTCATCAACTCATCATAGGTCGCTGACACCGACAGATTGTTGATAGAATTTCTTCACGGTGCATTTACATTTACCAAATCATCAAAATGTTTGAAATACCGTAAAACTCAAACGGCGGCGGTCTTAAAAAATAGTCCTCGCCAACGGGATCGGTCCGAAAGTTGTCGAGATATGACGCCCAAAAAAAAACAGAAGGAGCATGCGAAACTGGTCCTGCCTGCCTGACCGACGATGTAGTCGTCGGCCGCCACTACTGAGTTCTCATAACCATGGGCGCAGACCGAGGCCCGAGGCATTGGGTAATACTTATTATTGCACAGGCGCAAGCAATACGTAAACGTTGCTATAACGATACTATACCTTAAATCCCATCGATTACTTACACAGTTGCAAATAATTTCAAAGCAATTTCCGAAAAAAAATGTAAGTAAGCATAGATAAGTAAGTAACCTAAATCTATGAAAATTAAGGACAGTAACACGTAAGTACATCAAAGCTCTTTTAAATGTTTTGAACTAATTCATAAATTAGATAAGATGAAGAGAATAAAGGCTGTTTAACACTCACCGGGGTAAAGGATATCATATCAAGGATAAAATTTACAAAACCAATCAATGAACCCACACACAGTCTTGGCACATAATAAAAATTCTATGGGGTTAAAGTGACCAATAAGCTGCCCAGTTGAAATGTCCAGCATGGTTCAACACAAGCAATGAAAGAACATATAAATAGCAAAAGAAATATAAGATCATTATAGGCGAAAGGGTGATTGGTCTTGAAACATAGATACAGCAAAATAAGAAGATAAGATTAAGTATATGGACAAGGTGTGGGACCAGGAGCCCTATTTTTGAAATCGCTCGTGTGATATAATCGCTCGTATGACTTGCGCAACGAGTGGTTCTGACCATAATCGTTGCAGAGCGAATTGAATATAACGAACGAAAATCATTCGTTTTTTAAAATTATATCACACGAGCGATTTCAAAAATAGGGCTCCTGGAAGTGTTTTAAAAAGTGCGTTACGAGTCATGAAGAATCGGAAATAATACTTAGATAGATATATCCATGTAGGCGTGACAATTCTCCATTCACCGGCAGCAAATTTTGGACAAGGTCATCGACCATATGGCCGGTGCTACTGCACCAAATCGGGCAATGTAACATTTCTACTTACAATTTAGTACTTAATTGGGATATACACAATTACATCGACTTCGGCTAACAACCTTAATGCAAAATTGAGACCAAACGTTGATATAATTAATTCCACTTTAGCTTTTGTATTCTATACAATACAAATTGTTCCCATTGAACAGATAAATTATTTCCTGTAGTTTCTTAATACCTTCGAATTTTACCTTGCAAAGACTGGCAAAAAATAGACTGATTGTTGTAGCTATGGAAAAACTTATTAGGTCTGCATTCCATGGCTTAGCTGGCAATAAAAACTACTTCGATGAAGTCATAAGCATAAGCACACGTATTTAAATCAAATGCGAGGAAAATTACTAGATTTGCACGTTGCATTGGAATGAATAACGTGATATTAGTTAGAGCATCTTATATTTGCAACATCTCGTTATCAAGCAATGTAGGCCACCCTATCTTAAATCTTTTGATAAGTCCAAAATCAGATAACTAAGATGACGCAGACGAAAAGAGAGGAAGGTAAGTAGTTAGACTAATCTTGCTGGAAAATACAATTAATTTAAAAAAACGCTAAAGTTAAACTGCACATGCATCGAAACGAATATTCCTCAAGACATATATTTGGCTTCATCTTTAAAGGATATTCCGGTGTTGTTGAGCGTTCACATCCGCGCGAGTAAACAACCGTCTGAGGACGTGTGGGCCCGAGGCGACCAAGCCAGTGGTGAGATCACCGCCTCGAATAGCCGCCTCTGAGGTCACAGCAAGCAACCAGACTAACTACACCTTACCAGTCAGTCTTTCTTACCACCACCAATCTACATCGCAGCATTTCCAAACCGAACTTTTTCATCTGGCCTATAAGATAAATCAGCAGGAGATATATAACGGCCAAGGTTGTTGTTGTCAAGTCTGTTACTTATTTGCATTTTAGATAATATAAGTAGTAGAGTATGAAAAGGCGAGAGCCTCTAGTAGCAAAAAAGTTTGTCGTTAAGAATCTGTAGCTAAATAACGGTATTCATTTTTATTTTAACTATTTACGTCTTTGTAGTAAGTATCTATTACAATTATGTTCTCTCATAACACTACGTATAATATAGATGTCTCAAGTAAATACTTACTATGCGCTATGAGTCAGACACAACCTTGCATCTCTAATCTCTGCCAAAAGTTCAAAATAGCTAAGTAAGTACTATGTAATAAACAAGCGGAAAGCGGAATCTTAAAGATATGGCATCTAACTAAACGTATGACAACACCAACGCCAAGCCTCAGTAAGGTCGCACGGAATGAATCAATTGAGGAACTGGTAGGCGTCCATAAGAAAAACAACACTTAATATAGCACTAGCTCTCTGAGTGGTGTATGTTGTGATGCTATCACTGCAGGCAGCCAAATGGCAATTGTGGCTTTGTGACAAGGATTGCCATAGTAATCTCAAAATCTACTAAGATAGTTTGTTGAAAAGACACAAAATGTTCACGCATCTATAGTACAGAATATAAAATTTATAGAAACCTATTGAAATGTTTGTGATTTACATACAATACTGGAACAGTCATACACCTAAATAGCGTATATAGCCCAGTAATTGAAACAGTTGACAGAAACAAATAGATATTTTGTTTGTAAGTTTTGATTTTATTTGCTAAGCTCTATAAACTGAGAAGTATTGGCATTTGAATATTAAAAAAAAAAACATCTTGTATCATGATTTGTTTAGAAACAGGTTTCTGCAAATGTTATATTTATTCGAAATTCTAACATCAAAACGCTACATCGATATATGTGACACGCTATGATTTTCGTGTCCAGAATAAACCGTTAACAACGTATTCCCTAATCGCGGCCTGCAAACAATGAAACAATGCCTTGGAAGGTGATAACATAAAACATGGTTATATAAGTACATAGTTAGTCGAACATAGGGTTATCGACTATAAGCCGTTGTATTTTGCGACGTGCCATGCATGCCTAGGACACTTAAATTGCCTATCACCTAGCCTAGACGGTATGGCACGTTCACTTGATAGCCCAATTACAAGAACTCCATCCTTATAAAGAACAATACACGGGAAAGTTATGGAGACGACGAATGTTGCTTCGATTTTAGTTTATTTTGATAAAAACACACAATAATCAGAAACGGAGAAGAATAGAATAGAAAGCACATTTATCAACTAGAAGACTTTATACTTTATTGCACAGAAAACTTAATACAGACACTTAATATTGGAAAAAACATGTACAAAGGCGAGCTTATCTCTAATAAGAGAACTCTTCCAGCAAACATAGGATGGATAGGAAGTTAACAGTGAAAAAATTTTGGTGTCTTTGTCTAACTCCCACGAGTCTCTTGTTTCGGTGACAAGAAGATTGAATACTTACTTACTTTCTTTTAAAGTTAGTAAACAATATTGTAAGTCACACATATTATCTCGGGTCACGGATGTTAAAAGTTTATCGGTGATTGACCGTGGAACTGAATACCTTCGATGCAAACCCAAACAATAATAAATTTGCTATAGCATAGATATGTAATGAAGTTTTCTTGGCAGTATCATTCATTGTCTTCCTAACATTCTAATTTAGTCGTCTACTCTCACCTTTCCTACCAATCGGTATGTGGCAAGCTTTAGCGGCCAGTGACACCCATCTATTATTTATAGCTCGGATCTTCGCGAATTAAGGCGTCCGTTCCGAATACTAATCATTCACACAATTGAATTCTAGTGAAAATAGCTCGTTTCCGATGGCAGGAGGAGGTATGTGGTAGATACCAATGGCTAGGTGGGTACCGCACACGGTGTTGCAAGCCGTAACAACAATACATCTCAGTCACGGTGGGTACACATGTGGCACCACGTGATGGCATATACAGAATAACTCAGTTCTGTGATTAAGATCAAACTATTGTGCTGCAACACTATTGGTGCCATTAGGGCTTCGATTCGAAAAGCTATCTTGAGGGCGGTTGCAAATATTCACCTTTTGATAACATACACGTAAGTTTGGGCTATGTATCTACATGTTACGTCATTTCCTGTTTCCTGGGGGTCAAAAATCAACAAAGGTGTAATTAATGCCCACTGGATTTCCTCGTGAATACTAAATTGATTCCCTGCGGAAGATAAGCGTTCTTGCTTGAACGCATCGCCGCGCCGGGTAGAGTTTTAAAAGATTATGTGTGTTACTTCCGAATATTTTAGCTCCTTCAACAAGACTTGTGCATGATTGGAAGGTCTGGAGAACACACGTGACTGCAGAAAACAGTGGAAGGAAGGAATGCTCAAAGGGCCGAAATGAATAAGAAAGACGTCTGTTTTTTTATATGACGAGGTTCAATAATGAGGTATTATTTTGCGAAATTTTAGCACCAATTCTCATATTTGATTAGTTCTCGGTTAGTTTCCTACCTACTTAGTTGCTATGCTATAAATACTACCGTTTTCACGCTTCTCCAGATTATAATGGTTGGTCGGCAATGGAGCATGAATAAGGTAGGCGCCTGGTTTAAGGCAATTGTTTCGTCTCTTCTAATAAATGTTGCGATAAATTGATTTACTGCTGGCTCTGAGTGACTACTTACCTATTTTGAGGTCAATGCGTATCAGGGATCCTCCCGAAATAATAAGATGATTAATACATGACACTAAACGACCTTGCCTACGATTTGCTGTAAATTTCAAACCAATATAATAGAGAAATAATGTAAAGAGCTGATTCATAATGACAAAATTATATGGTATTAAGCATGTGTAAGCAACTTGGAAAGAGATGCATGCATCAGAGGACGACACAGAACCGAAAATAGCACAAATTGACGCAACCAACAGTGAGTCGTTTCATTTCAATGAATGCATTCATTGTTTCTAGTATATTATTTATACATTATTACGCTGATACACGTTTTAAAGTCAATAGAAAGGTCATGAACTCATGACACGGCCAATGCAACTAATCGTTGATCGAGTAAAGGCGCACTTGTTAAGGAAAAATAATCATTGAGCATGATGTCATCTTTGTAAGATAGGTAAATAAATATGCATATATATCAATCACCAGTCAGTATGATGCTGTAGTTCAGGCTTGCTACGCTCGTATTTTTAGTAAAACTTACAATCTATCTATAGTACGGTCTAACAATGAAACTTAACCTTGACTGTGAAACTTCTTATCAGTGAGTGTCGTATAATCACAGAATGTCACACCAGTTGAGCTGAGCACGGTAGTAAACTATGTATCTACCAAATAAGAATACCTTTGTATGTAAGAACAATAAATTGCTAACATTTGTATACCTTTACTTGTGTAGTAGAGTTACAAAAATCAATCGTGACAATAAGCCTGACGACTGTATCAAATAAATAAATAATCAAAGATTTAATGATTCTAAGGGAAAATATTAAAAGGATTTAAAAAACCAATTTAAATTGATTAAAAATATTGAGATTAATATGATTTTCGATAAAACGAAAAATTAAAATACTGCATTCGGCTATTTTGATCGAAACAGGAATCATAGCGCATGACGCTGCATGACGTCATGACAATGTAAACATCATCTGATTTATGCTGATTACTCATTTGGACATTGACATGTTTACTTATGCGTGACATCAAAGCCGACGCCATGACACCTGAGAGCTTTTTTCGCGCACTATTACAAAATATTAGAAAAACTTTGGCTTGGCTTTAAACTTCGTTAAACTTTAGTTTATTACCGGAATAAAGTTTTTTTCGTGAATTGTAAATGTGTACCCACATTATGGCAGAGGATTTCAAAATCTTTCGTGATGCCTATTACATGCAACTGCAAGACCAAAGGACACAATAACTTATCTTATCAAATATTTGTCTTTATAGAGATTTAATCGAATCACAAGTTAACTAGTTTGACATTGGTCATTCAATTGTATCTACTTATTATTTCTTATCTTAGTCAAATTAAGAGTCTGAGGAGCCATCCTTATTTTGATGATTTCCATTTCATAGGTTTTTATTTTTATTACCAAGTCATAAGGTTGAAAATCGCGGGTTATTTTTACAACTACCCACAGTTTAGAAGGAATGCCACGCTGCCTTGGATAGTATTCTGCCCCCTTATTCGCTTAACTCAGTGATCACTCAATGATGATCCGGAAAATAAGTCGGGTAATATTAACCGACTTATTTTGATATCCTTTGGTTACACGATAATTGAACGACACCAATAGCTTCTTAATTTTTTCCGATCATCATTGAGTGATCATCACTGAGTTAGCGAATAAGGGGGCTGATCTTCTCCACTCTTCACAATAATGTATACCTAGAACTCTTCGAATAAGTAGGTGTAGCCGTGTAGCCTATGTGTTCGACAACACAAGAGAAACGCAGCACCATTCCCAGGAAGAAATGCAAAAACACCACAAGATTCTACGATAGAATATATTGAACATCGGATTTTAATTTCCATTTGAGTTGCATAGGTACTGATTTAGGTTGTATATCGTATCTTGATAAGATGTTGTTTATAATAAATGGCGATGTTAACTTGAACACAACTGCCAAGTGCAGCTGTTACCCCGTTAGGAAAGGCGTGACACTATTATGTTTGTATCTCGAAATCTGGCAAATCTCAAAGCGAAAAGCCAACTTTAGAAAAAACCGACTTCCACAAACCTTATTTGATTAGATTCAGTTTAATACAAACTGTTACCCCTTATCCCCCCCCCCCCCCGCTTGGGGGCTTAATTTTGTCAAATCCCATCTCAGTGCTACCCCACGCTACTAGGAACCTCTGTACAAAGTTTCATGACTCTAGGTCTACCGGTTTAGGCTATGCGTTGCCTGCCCATCAGCCACGCATTGTATTTGTACCTAGTATTGAGCAGTTCTGGTGGCCATATGTGGTCTTCATCAGCAGTTCCGCATCACAATATTATGCTTACCATGAGCATTTGCACGACTTATTATGAAAAATAAAAAAAAAACACTATAGGTCTGCCTATAATATTTGAAGAGTTCCCTCGATTTCTCCAGGATCCCATCATCAGATCCTGACCTGGTGTCAATGGGACCAATGGGAAGGTAAACCCTTTGATACAAAAAAATAATTTTCCAAATCGGTCCATCAGTCTAGGCGCTATCGGGGCACATATATAAAAAAAAAAAAAAAACATCCGGACGAATTGTAAACCTCCTCCTTTGGGAAGTCGGTTAAAAATGATACAATCTTCAAGCGTAGATTCATCAGCTGTAAAGGTACCCAGTAAACTAAGTAATAAAGAGTTGTGGTTCTGCATTTCAAAGATCGAAAGATATCAAAGTGCAATTGTCCAAATTACTACGTACAATGAACCAGCCTACATAACGTTTTCACCTCACAGGCGCCTGAAAGTCCAACTAATAGGTGTAAGGGCATAGTGCCTGGTGCAGGGAAGCACTGTTTTGACAAACAAAAGGCTTCGTGTAGAGATGTTAGCTGCCTACTTTTATATGTATAGAAGTAGATGGAGAAGTGAGTGCGTGATTTATAACAGTCATACATAGATCACGAGTGTAGGTATGAGGGGTCGATGTTAACGACATACGTTTAGCATGCGCATGCGCTGTAAAGTTTTTCGTTGATGTTGCAATTGATTTAACAAAATTCCACTGCAAAATGTATGTAATACTCATTTAAACGACCATGATGTGGTAACCAGAGCATTATGAAGGTTAGTTACCTACTATTCTTGCTGATAGATGTGTCGTCGTTGTTATTAACGGCTCCGAGAAAATGTGTGACAGTTTTCAAGGTGTGGTCTTCGATCAATCGAAGGGTAGACAAAAAGCACCGAGCAGACAGACAGAACGGTAAATTGTGACAGCATCGATAGAATGGAGCATGGTAGTAGGTAGGTACCACTCATAACAATAACTAGGTACCGTGATGGTAGTCTGTATTCTGATCTGATGTAAGTGCACACGAATGAGATTCGTCTCACACGAATGAGATCACGTGAAATCGACCGACAAACGGTGTTACGCAACGCTACGCACGCTGCAAATAGCGTTGCAAGCGTTACGAACCTTGTACGAGGTTCGATTTCACGAATTTTTGTGTCACACGAATGAGATTCGTCACACACGAATGAGCTCTCATCTGAAAGAAATCACTCCACCTAGATACACTCTTCAAGTTAAAATTTAAGTTAAAACTTATTTGCCTAAAATCTATTCGAGTAATATTTAGATTTTAGCTTAGAACAGAGATGTTTTCGGATTATACAAACATGAGATTACACAACGTCAGTCCTTTTACCAAACGGAGAGGCAAAGGTACAATAATAATTGTGCCTACTTTAATCCAGTTATTCATTATCCACATCATCATTAATTAAGTAATTTCAATATCCCATGTCATGGCAGTAGGTTTCCTAATTAAAGTAATAAATTATTTTGTTTACGCGTCTTATCTGGCAGGCAGGACTCGTAAGCATGCATATTGGAGTACAGTCAAATTAGCACTTAGCAACAACAGTCTGATGAACCCATCTAACCCGACTTCAAGTGGTGGGTGTCTTAATAATTGAGTATGATTTAATGCTTTCTCCACTTAAGTTCACTATTAGGGTTCCGTACCCGAAGGGTGCCAAACGGGACCCTGTTACGGAGACTTCGCTGTCCGTCTGTCTGTCTGTCTGTCACCAGGCTGTAACTCATGAACCGTGGTAGCTAGACAGTTGAAATTTTCATGATGTATTTCTGTTGCCGCTATAACAACAAATACTAAAAAACAAAATAAATTTAATATTAAGGGGGGCTCCTATACAACTAACGTGTTTTTTTGCGGTTATTTATAGATAATGGTACGGAACCCTTCGTGCGCGAGTCCGACTCGCACTTAGCCGGGTTTTTAAAACAACACTGCAATTTGCTACTGTCGGCGGTTCTACGAATGACTCTACATTGTGTAATTTGCGTAAATTGAGTTTAGACGAACGTTGTATGACGAACTATTGGGTCACAGGCACATGTTTATTTGTCTACCTATGTGCTATGCTCAAAACTCATCATCACTTGTCATGTATTTGTGGTCAAATATTGGCCCAAGTGTATCTCGTTTTACAGTGTGGCGACATTCGTGGCTCGGTGGGACTTTATCAAAACCAGTTTGGTATTGGGGCCAATGCATTAATGGTAACTGAATTTAAACGCCTACAAGGCTTGCTTGCAAAACTAAGCCCACAGCCTAGAACCGGCGAATAACATTCAGATTTATGATTTAGGCAAGTATAGTACAAAATATTTATTATGTTTTTTGGAATTTAACAACTCCAAAGAGACCCGTGGTCTTATAGGTTAGACGCTTGCTTCTCACGCAGAGATGGGTCCGAAGCTTCCATCCATAGTTCATGCTGACCATATGAGATAATAGATAAGTAATTTATCCTATGTAAGTACCTTAAGCGACCCCGTATGGGAAAAGGCTTGTTTTATGTTATTTTTAACCACCAATCAATCAAGTATTGTCCGCATACGGAAGACCGAAGAAGAAGATTACTTGGATTAGCGTGGCGCGCGCGCAGTGGACGCAACTACATAGGTGTAACATTACTAACGCATCTTACGTAACGCATCTTTAGTCGACCTCTTTCGTTAATCGAGAGCGTAATCGTCATCGGCCACCGAATCCAATAGTCGACAGCGATTTTGAACATCTAACGTATGAGTCATCGTTAGAGTAATTGCTATAAAAAGAAAATAACCGGCCAAATGCGAGTCGAACTTGCGCACGAAGGGTTCCTACTATAAAAAACTTTTGTTGTATGGGAGCCCCCCTTAAATATAAATTTAATTTTAATTTAATTATTATTTTTTTTAAATAAATAATATATTCAATATATTGTGTAAATTTTAAGCGTCTACCTGCTACCATATCGAGCAAAAATGAGCAAAAAAATACGTTTATTGTATGGGAACCCCACTTAATATTATTATTTTTTTGTTTTTTAGTATTTTTTGTTATAGCGGCAACAGAAATACATCATTTGTGAAAATTTCAACTGTCTACGTCATGAGGCCTGGTGACAGACGGACGGACGGACGGACGGACAGCGAAGTCTCAGTAATAGGGTCCCGTTTGGCACCCTTCGGGTACGGAACACTAATAAAAACGATTCAGTTAATTCAGACATTCGACAGTCACTGTGGTCAATCGTACGTAGTACAGGGAAAATATGGTCGAAAATATTGTGAGCTCTCTAGAAGTCAGGTCGATTAGCTAGAAGGCGAGTTAATTAACACTAAACTCGAGTTTTGACAACTTTAAACTATAAATAAGTAAATAGTAAATGATAATAAATTGGACGGCGGCGGCGGCGGTGACCTCAGAGACATTTTTTATTTAGTTAAGTAGTTTTGTATTAGTAGGTTAAGTTGTAAAATAATTTATTTGTCTGACATAAATGCCCGAATAGTAAAGTAAATGTAGCCCATTAATGTCCCCACCGAGGGGCACAGGCCTTTACCCGGATACGAGTGAGATTGAGCCACACTCCACTATGGAGTTGTTGAATCATAAGTAGGTCTCGAGTTTAAATGCTGCAGGCGGATTACTAATCTAATTAATTTAAAGTAAATGTATTGTAGGTAGGTACGACAAAATGCATTCTACTCTGTTGTTAATTAACTTTGTAAATATTGTGAAACTGATAAGTAACTTTAATACTGAGTGGACAGGTGATGTCATTGTAAGTTTAGCACCTGCAGGGTATTTTGAATGCTGAACTGTTCGTTAGGTATTCGGTTCAATGAAAATAAAACAGGTGGACGTAAATGTAATCTCGAAGTGTAATTTATAAGATTTGATAAACTGGCAAAGACGCCACAGCTATTCTTTCAGAAGGTAGAAGACACGGACCAGTGGACGAAAGTTTTCCATCAAAACCGAATGATTGCTAGGTGTTGTCACAATTGACTAAGCGGGCCGAACCGAACGACCTGCCATCAACAGCTACAATGAACAACCATTTAGCTCATGGACGGACAGTTGGCCAAGCGAAAACAAATTACATAGTATGGAACGATATATGTCACACACACATGAGTACGAAACGAATCATAGAGACGTGTAGAAAACTGGAGAGTTCCGAATATAAACAAATAATAAACAGCATAATCAAATTAGTATTTACAGGGGATTTTCTAAAATTGGGTTCTGAAAATGGTATCTAAATAAGTAAATGGTACTCACCCACAAGTACAAATCTCGCAGATGCATTGCTCCTTGGTCTTCGAAGGCTTTCTGGGGCCTTCCTTGACCCTGGTCTCTTTGATGGTGGTGGTGTCGTCACGCACAGTCTTCCGGTCGATGACAGTCTCATCGTAGACTGTGTTGACGGTTGAGTTTGTGGTGGCTCGGTCTACCACGTCATACTCGGTTATTACGTCCTTCGTTGTACGGACATCGGTCTGGAGGAAATTGAATCGATGTTAAACTTTATCATCACTGTCTAACAAAGAGACAAACATATCAACTGCGTCAACACTTACCAAGTTTTTGATGTCTGACAAGCTTTTGTCAACGAAAACGTTGGTCCTAACTTTGTCGTCTTCTTTAGCGTCTTCGTAAGTAGTGATTTTAGTACGAATTCCATTTTCGACAATATAACGAGTCACTTCAATTTGGCTCCTAGTCTTTTCCACTTCAAATGATTTCTTGATCACGTCGGAGCTACTCGTCTTGATCACAGTTGTCTCTTCGGTGTCACCACCCTCGTACAAATCCTTCACATCTTCATTGATTCTAGTTCCGAAGGTAACTTTATCGATCCTCTTGAATGGATATTTCTTTACAGTATCGATGATTTCTTTCAACACGTTGTCATCAATATTTCTATTTATAACAATGTTCTTGTCACTTACTGTAACGTCCTTTCTGTACTGAGATGTTTCTATAATTTTTCTCAGATCGCTAATGGAAGTGAAATCTTTAATGTCTCTTGAGGATAAGATGATATTTTCTTCAGTATCCTGTCTTTTCAGGTGGTGTCTTGGCTGTTCCGGTTTTCCAAGAGACATTTGATCTTTTGGTTTCTTGGTTTTGCGATCATCATCTTGTTCATATGTGAACTTGCCGTTCCACGTCCCAGTACTGCGTTTATAAGAAGTAAGAGTATCCTTAGTCGTGGAAACCTTTGAAGTATCCGTCACATCTGTTGATTCTTGAGTCAAGTTCCGTTTTTCGGTATTTAAAAACTCTGTTGATTTGGTAGAGTCAAGCGAATCTCGAGAATATTGCTCATTATCAACCGTTGATGTTGACTGAAAGCCGGTGGATGATATGTTTTGGTTCATTGTATCCTTGACATATGCATCAGAAATGTCTCTCATTTCTGAATTGTAATCTGTTATTGCATTCTTCTTTGTGAAATCACCGATATATGTGTTACTAGTGGAGGCTACTTCTTTCCCATCTTTGATCAAAAGAGAATCTTCTGTAATTTGCGTTGAGCTTGTGGGAACTCCATCCTTTCCAGTGTCATAATGAGATTCAGTATCCAACACGTGACGAGTGTATTGATGTTCAGGCTTTATACCTGTTCCGCTGATATTGTGGCTTTTTTCATGAGTAGCAAAATCTTTGCTATCACCCCACTCCCTGTGCGAGCTGTCTACGATCCTTTGTTTTCCGTCTACCACTTCAAATACATAAGAGGAAGCCGAGGCTTGCTGAGCACTGCTGGTGTTGCCCTTCATGATCTTCGATGAGACGTTGAAATTTTGAACATCGCCAGAGTGTAGGATGTCTCCAACTTTCTTCAGTTCGTTCTGGATAGTGGCATCATATCCATAAAAGTTTGATGAATCAGTTTTATTGGCATGACGCCTTTTTGCGGTAGATTGCTCATTGATATTTTTGGTTGTTTGAATACTGTCTGTATTCATTTCATCAGATTGGATATGCGAGGATTGTTGCTTACTGTCTGTAGTTAATTGCTCTTGAGTAGAACTTATTTGTTTGTGTGTTGAATTATCTTTCTCTGTAACGATGCTTTCAGTTTTGGTTATTTGATTTCCGTCTTTAACCAATTTCGAATCTTCCTTTAAGTAAAGCTCAGTGCTTGGTTTACCATCTTTCCCAGTGTCGTATTTAGACTTCATGTCATAACTTTGAGCACTGTGTACACTTTGCGGTTTTATGTCTGTTCCACTAATGCTGGCGTAATCTTCCCTGCTTGCCTGCTCTTTAGCATCACCCCATTCTCTTTTGGAGCTATCTATGATGCGTTCTTTGCCATCAACTATTTCAACAACGTATGATGAAGATGTTGACTTTGTGACGCTACTGCTCTTGGACTCACTAGATTGTGAGGTGCTGCTGTATTCTTTTGTCTTGGTATTTTTATCAAGAGTCCCTTGGCCTCCAAAGAATTTTGGGGTTTCAGTTTTCGAGGCTGGCTGTACTTTAGAAGGTCCTTGCAAACGAGTTACATTCTCGCGTTGGTTAAGATTTATGTTATCAGCAACTTTCGTCGATTTAGTTGCATAGTCTTCGGTAGTAGAGCTCATTCCTGTAGAGCTCTTGTTTGTTTGCGATGTGTTTATGTTTTCCTGTCGTTCGGATTGCAGGAACGAGTCGGTAGCATGAGCACCTTGAGATCTTGTTAAAAATCTTGATGAATTGTTTGCACCAGTGTTGACTGTGTTATCAATAAATCCTGTGTTGAGGGTTTGACTCCCCGCTGATGAGTCCACTGTTCTGTCAAAAGATTGGCTGTTAGTCGAACCTTGTTGGATAGACGACGAAGACGTCTGAAAAGTCTCTTTTTTCGAGCTTTCTTGGTGAGACGTGGACGACTGTTGGAGTATTTCAGATGATACAAATTCACCTGTCGTGGCCAGGGCCATGTCGCTGACCTGCAGTTCCCTGGTGTGGGAGACGTCGTCGTGGGAGGGCGCCTCCGTGATGATGTAGTGCGGGTGGCTATTGTAGAGCTCGGAGACAATGGAGCCGCTGACGGAAGCGTGGTCGGAGATTTCGGTGATCATCAGCGGGTCGTCCTCCTCCACCTTCACGTCGATGATGCGGACCTTCTTCCCCGCCGAGGTGACCCGCTGGCTCGAGCTGCTCTGAGAGCTGCTCTGCTGCTGCACAATCTTGGAAGAGCTCGAGCTCTTCGCAACACTGCTCGAAGCACTGGTCGAACTCACTTGAGTAGACTGTTTATTCTTTTTGTTTTTTATCGTCATTTTACCGCGGCGTTTTCACGAATTACACAAAATTAAACTTAAACCGACGAGATTCATAAATTATTTCGATTCAATAAATAGTAGTCTTACTTATTATCGCGTTATTGTCAAATGATTGGCATGTAATGTAAATATTGTTAGTTGCGTGCGAGAGTCGTTCGTGTCGAGTGTCGCGGGCGCGCGTGCTGCTCGCGACTGGCTCGCGGATTCTGCGCGGGCGCCGGCCGCGTCCCCCCCGTACCGAACACCTTGACACCACCACCGCCGCCGCGCCGCCGCCGCCGCCGACGACGACGTCACCTTCGAGCCGCGAGACACGTCAGCGGCTCCATCGCACACACTTGGTCTGATACCAAAAAAGGTGTAAACCTAAATTAATCTAAGCAGTTATGGAGCGAGTCATCAGACGTCAGATTAGGTGTAGCTGTACTGTATACAAGGTTAAATGAATAAACGCAAAATGAGAAACTACTTTGTAAGGGATAAGCAACTTTATTTTTCACTTCTCCATACAAATCAATTGAGCTACTCAGGCAAAAATGTACTGTGAAGTGAAAAATAAAGTTGCTCTGATCAACCAAATCGGTTGCATAATAAAAGTTGCTCAGAAATTGTAGAGTCGAGATGTTGCAAATGGGATTCCTACATGGCTATCTATATACGTTTTAGAAGTCAAATATCTGCAACCTCATGAGGACATCATCTGACACGACATATTGCTCCTGCTTTAGGGGTGCATAGAAAATATAAAAGTAGGGGGGACTATGTCTAATTAATTATGTAGTTACTAAGGTACCTTTAGCAACCTGATTCATGAAGCGAAACCCCTGTTAGGATCAAGCTATTGGATAAACTTTCGTTCAAACTAGATAATGAAATTAAATGGCTGCCAGAGTTGCATCTTGCAATTATTACTCGACATCATGATCATCGACCAAATATCTACCGGTCCCTAATTATTGAATTGGATTGTGATTTAATGTCAAATTAAAACCTTCCGCAACACAAATGATGTAACCCAGAGCCATGGAGAAGTGCAACGTAAGATGTATATTATAATAATGTAATGAGTTGCAATGTTGTATTCATACGAGGCTGGTTTTAATTATTAATTAGCATACAAATATGGACGGAGTGAGCGAAGCAGTAACTTTACGTAGCCGATGCAAGCAAAGCAACCTACCTTGTTGGGTGCGATCTCTCTGCAGTTGATGACCTAATTATTTTTTTTACTGGTTACAAAATCATTGAATACTTTCGAGAATCGCAGTCCTAAATTGGAAACTTGAAATTAAGGGTACCTACCTTCGTGACTACAGTAGGTTCGGTACCACCAGTCCTCCACTAACTCTAACTAAAGTACGTTTATTAATTTATCTATCGAAGCAGGCAGCAGGGTACTAGGTATATCTACTGATCATATAAATAGATGGTAAAAAGGTTGAGCAATATTTTTTACCCTTTTATTTGCTCCTGGCCGGAAAGGAAAAACAATTGCCAAAAAAAACTCCACAACATCTCATAGAAACATACAAGGTTCTAACTAACTGGCTACTATGACGTATCAACTATGAAAGAATGTTTACAATGAACCAGAACCACCACCTCCAGACGACATGCACTGAAACTCCAAGGGCTCTCGTTTACAAGTAACCCACGCAAGCACCTTCTGTCAAACCGAGTGGTCCGCGAGTGGAACAGACTTCCAGAAACTGTTATTACTTAGTGTACCATCAGTGAACAGTTTTAAAAATAGACTTGACAAGTTTGTAAAACAAGTGCAGTGAAATGTGAACTGATATGCACGCATCAGCTTTATGCTGCTTGTGCATCATTAATAATAATAATAATAATAACAAAATAGAATCTTCGAAGAATTTTCAGTTTCAGTCTCAGACCAATTAAACTCTTTTCTCCAAGTTTTCAGTAGTTATGACGTCTGTTAGTTACAGAACTATAAATAGTCCTTACGGACCCTACAAATTAATAATGATAAATATATCTACATAATGTAAATATTGAAAATATTGGTCTCACTCAGCCACATTTGTTCAGCTAAATACGATAAGTAAGTAGAAGATAATATCACAAATGACACACACAACACAAGCTGCAGCCTGCAAAGGGAAACACTATTTAGCTTCTCGCTATTTAGCTCATGGCGCCGCTATAAATGAAACTAGCTAAACTAAGTACATACAACTAGATTAAACACCTACTTACTTAAAGTTAGTAAACCAAACAAAGTTACCTGCACTAACACCCGTAGGTATGCATAGTTTCCACCACCCGATATACCCTAACTGAGGATTCTCGTGGGTTGCAAGGTAGGCCCAAAGTGCAATAAATTCTACCAGACTTCTAGTTCTAAGCTATGACTGCATAAGTGCAACGAATATACCATAATATTGCCTACCTACTGAGAAATTTCGCGAGTCGATTGAAATCCACTTCCATATCCAGTTTGTCGCCAACTCACTCAAGAGGATGGAGTATAAGTTACTAGCGATGGAGATAACACTTTACAAGACAGCTTACTCTATGGGCCTCGCCATGATTCTTCATATAAGGGAACGATAGTCAACATGATAAGATAAGATAGCCTTTACTTCAAAAAGTTAAGAATAATTACATGCATAATTTGTATTATTAATAGTATTTGTGTAATTTTAAGTAAGTTGGTTAAACATATTAATTTTATTTAACTGTAAGATAAAACAAGCATTCGATATTATATTAATTATTATGATTACTAAAAGATGGAGTCAAAAATATAAATATCCGAGAAAAGACGAAGGTGATCCACGCTGTACATTATGTTGTGCCGACTAAAATGGAAATGTGATGGACATATCGCGAGAGCAGATGTGGCATGATTCTCGCGCCTTCGATATACGGATATCGAGACCTATATTGACAGATTTCCATACTAAATCACTCGATATAGGTGTAGATATCGTATATCGAATGCGCGAGAATCATGCCAGAGCGAGCGGATCTTACACTGGTTTCCAACGGACGGACAAAGATCACGCGGACGACACCCCAAGCGCCGCTGGGCGGACGATATTGTAGAGACGGCCGCCGGACATACCTGGACTAGACTCGCCAAAGACCGCGACCGATGGAAAAGACTGAAGGTGGCCTTTGCCGATATGGGCGACCAAATAATATTAATAAATAATAACTAATTAATAACTTAAACACAACCAAATTAATCATAATAAATAATATAATATCGAATGCTTGTTTTAAGATACTCAACATGACCAAGTACTAAAACTAGGTCCGCTAGAATGTTTTGTATGAGGCGTAAGAGAACCCCACTTTCCCCCTTCCCATCCCACCCCTGAGGGCCGGCGCGATGAGGAATTGGGCCAAAATGGTTAAGTTCTATCCAAGGAACAACTACGCACCGTTAAAAAGTTTTAAAACAGCATAGAAAATCAAGATTACCCATGTAGATAATTTTTTGTAAATATACTATTTTCTCCCGCTTGCCACTTTGTAACTATC
This sequence comes from Argyresthia albistria, assembly GCA_963457715.1. Classification (NCBI taxonomy): domain Eukaryota; kingdom Metazoa; phylum Arthropoda; class Insecta; order Lepidoptera; family Argyresthiidae; genus Argyresthia; species Argyresthia albistria. The sequence goes on along the minus strand of OY735271.1, from coordinate 6,004,482 downwards.
TAAGACATACAGATAGATACCAATGCAAATAATAAATGAAATTTTATCATCTTCATTCTTCTCTTACATATTCTTGTCAAGTTGTAATAAAATCAACTGTTGAAGCATTATTTGAAAAAGAACAAATTTTGGCCCCTTCAACTCAAAATAGCGACAAACGCAGGCAGGCACTCCTCGAGGTCGAAAACTTACATTTTTCATGGGTAGCATCTAAAACTACTCCACCTTTTATAGAGCAGAGCCTCCAATTTAAATTATTACTCGTACTTTCTTCCCGTTGCTAAAGTAATTTTCCTCTATCACTCAGGCCAAGCCCGAAGCCGTGGGTTTCGAAAACGCAGCTACGCTCGGTCTCTTACTTTATATGGCAAGACGAGTGGGCGCGCATTGAATCATGCGCCCACGCACCAAGGATTGTCTGCGGCTGAACAGCCTCGTGGATATCTCGATTTATCACTATTAAACATTATCTTTATGTACCGTTCATTAGGATATAGATATTTGTTTATTAATGCCTAGGCTTTAGAATGATTGAGGGTAAAAAAAAATGAGGGAAAAAGCTCGTTTTGTAGGTGTTTCGTGGATGGTAATTATCGTAGGAAAGTGAGGGACTCTACACGAAAATACAAAATGTGCACCGGACAGAAAGGTCGCAGTCACCCTGCAGTGCAGACAGACAGACAGAAAGGTCGCAGACAACCGAAATTAATTTTGTACCATCGGTAACGAACGATTCCACCGTTCGGGTTCAAAAGTTCAAACAGTCAAATGTTAAGGTGGAAACTGACCAACGAACGTTACGAGGTGTAATGTAACAACACAGCTAGCATTCAAGCAGTACTGCATGAACTTTCCTCGTAACACTACGTACTGACTGCATGAATATTCGCTGTGTAATGTAATGTAACATGTTACACAGCAAGCATTCATGCAGTCAGTACGTTCCGTAGTATTACGGGGAAACTATAGCGAGCAACGAGCGGGCACTGCTCCTGCTTGATGCGTGACATGCTCGATACGAATGTTATATGACACCTCGTAACGTTAAGGTGGGAACCAACGTTACGATGTGTTAATGTTAATGTTACACAGCGAATTCATGCATTCATTAGGTACGTAGTGTTACGGGGGATGGTCATACAGTACTGGTCACGATACAGGTCTAACCTAGTGTGAGGGCCGCCGGTAATCTATGCAATTCCTTAGCAAATACGTACCTAATTAATAAGTGAAACTCTGTATTCTTCCGTTAAATAAACCATCTTATCTTATCTTACTGCATGAATGCTCGCTGTGTAACATGTTACATTACATCCCGTAACGTTGGCCAGTCGCCACCTTTACAGGGTGTAACGTAACATGTTACACAGCGAGCATTCATGAACTTTCCCCGTAACACTACGTACCTACTGGATGCATGAATGTTCGCTGTGTAACATGTTACATTACACCTCGTAACGTTGGTCAGTTCCCACCTTTAGAATACTTTAGGTGCGTTATTATCATGCGTCACACATGCTCGATTCGAATATTGAATCACACCTCGTAACGTTAGTCAGTTTCCACTTTCATCCATTAGCGTTCTAAAAAAATCTAGGCCCTAGAATACATACCATGGGTGTATGGGATTCTAACATTTCTCGGAATAAAGTAAACTACTGGATACCTACGTACATCCTGCGTGGGTAGTGTCACAGGGTGCTCACCCCTTCGAAATTAGAACTAGTAACCCTTCGTCAAAAAGAGATGGCGTGAGAAGTAAGATTTGTACTTTAAACGCCATGGTTTCAGTTTCGAAGTATGTTCTTGTAGGTGGCGCTAATCTTAGAATAAATCCTATACAACGTGTAACTTTAAGTACGCAAAACCTGAAAATAGGTTGTTCAGAATGACGAGTATATAAGAGTATAATCGATTCCATCACTATTTACATCTTTTTTTTTTTTTATCCATAATTATTTATTGCCGCTTCTATCATTTACCGTGATCCAGCGAGATAAAATAAGTGTGTCGAACGAAAGCAGCGGCAGATCAATCCACAAAGCAAGCGCGCGCGCTACATTAGCTATCTCTTTCAAACTAAGGATCTCGCAATGAACGTTAGAAGGGAACAAACAGCGGGTGTGAATCAGGTCTAGGTACCTAATTTCTGCTATCGCGGGCGGTGTACTGCGGGCGGTTTTTAAGGCGGCAGAGCTAAGAGAAACTATTAGAATTGTTAGGAAAACGAAAACTGCTCGTATTTCTAGAATTTTAGTTTATTATTTTTATTTTCTTTCAACAATAATTTTCTTGTAATAAAAATCACTTGGCGTCTATAAGGTTTTGCGTACTTAGAGTTACACGTTGTATATCTTAGCGCCATCTCGTGGAATTTGCAATTTTCCGATGGTGCTGCACCAAGCGATAAAACCCTCGAACTAAAGAAGCTTCCGTCACATCTCAGTTTACGCCGGTCACATATTTTGTTCTACGTGTCTTAGTATTAGTATACGTGGTATTAGTATAATATTATAATCTGTGGTAGAGTCTGGCTAATCTAACTTGGACGAGTGCATTTGTTATAGCGATTACACTGCTGCTGTTTAAATTCTCTTTGGTCATCGTGACATTGATGTACAGGATGTAACAGAAAGGGATGTACAAGCCGAAAGAGGGTTGTTAGGGACATCATTCTGAACAACTCTTACTATGGGACCGACCTGATCAGAGCAATTTTATTTTTCACTCCACCATCAGCTGAGCGCTAGGCCCGAAAATGTACTGAGTTAATAAAAATAAAGTTGCTCTGATCAAGTCGGTCCCATAGTGAAAGTTGTTCAGAATGATGTCCCTAACAACCCTCTTGCATAGGTCACCGTCAAAGTATGAAAACCGTCATTCTGTAGGATACATCTGTAGGTGTACGAGTACCTAGGCTGTAATGTAAAATGACCAGTAACACTGTAGAGTGACAGATTTAATTTTTTGCCGGTAACAGAATAGAACAGAACAGAACAGAACAGAACAGAACAGAACAGAACAGAACAGAACAGAACAGAACAGAACAGAACAGAACAGAACAGAACAGAACAGAACAGAACAGAACAGAACAGAACAGAACAGAACAGAACAGAACAGAACAGAACAGAACAGAACAGAACAGAACAGAACAGAACAGAACAGAACAGAACAGAACAGAACAGAACAGAACAGAACAGAACAGAACAGAACAGAACAGAACAGAACAGAACAGAACAGAACAGAACAGAACAGAACAGAACAGAACAGAACAGAACAGAACAGAACAGAACAGAACAGAACAGAACAGAACAGAACAGAACAGAACAGAACAGAACAGAACAGAACAGAACAGAACAGAACAGAACAGAACAGAACAGAACAGAACAGAACAGAACAGAACAGAACAGAACAGAACAGAACAGAACAGAACAGAACAGAACCGAACCGAACAGAACAGAACAGAACCGAACAGAACCGAACCGAACAGAACAGAACAGAACAGAACAGAACAGAACAGAACCGAACAGAACAGAACAGAACCGAACAGAACAGAACAGAACAGAACAGAACCGAACAGAACAGAACAGAACAGAACAGAACAGAACAGAACAGAACAGAACAGAACAGAACAGAACAGAACAGAACAGAACAGAACAGAACAGAACAGAACAGAACAGAACAGAACAGAACAGAACAGAACAGAACAGAACAGAACAGAACAGAACAGAACAGAACAGAACCGAACCGAACCGAACCGAACCGAACCGAACCGAACAGAACAGAACAGAACAGAACAGAACAGAACAGAACCGAACAGAACAGAACAGAACAGAACAGAACCGAACAGAACAGAACCGAACAGAACAGAACCGAACAGAACAGAACAGAACAGAACAGAACAGAACAGAACAGAACAGAACAGAACAGAACAGAACAGAACAGAACAGAACAGAACAGAACAGAACAGAACAGAACAGAACAGAACAGAACAGAACAGAACAGAACAGAACAGAACAGAACAGAACAGAACAGAACAGAACAGAACAGAACAGAACAGAACAGAACAGAACAGAACAGAACAGAACAGAACAGAACAGAACAGAACAGAACAGAACAGAACAGAACAGAACAGAACAGAACAGAACAGAACAGAACAGAACAGAACAGAACAGAACAGAACAGAACAGAACAGAACAGAACAGAACAGAACAGAACAGAACAGAACAGAACAGAACAGAACAGAACAGAACAGAACAGAACAGAACAGAACAGAACAGAACAGAACAGAACAGAACAGAACAGAACAGAACAGAACAGAACAGAACAGAACAGAACAGAACAGAACAGAACAGAACAGAACAGAACAGAACAGAACAGAACAGAACAGAACAGAACAGAACAGAACAGAACAGAACAGAACAGAACAGAACAGAACAGAACAGAACAGAACAGAACAGAACAGAACAGAACAGAACAGAACAGAACAGAACAGAACAGAACAGAACAGAACAGAACAGAACAGAACAGAACAGAACAGAACAGAACAGAACAGAACAGAACAGAACAGAACAGAACAGAACAGAACAGAACAGAACAGAACAGAACAGAACAGAACAGAACAGAACAGAACAGAACAGAACAGAACAGAACAGAACAGAACAGAACAGAACAGAACAGAACAGAACAGAACAGAACAGAACAGAACAGAACAGAACAGAACAGAACAGAACAGAACAGAACAGAACAGAACAGAACAGAACAGAACAGAACAGAACAGAACAGAACAGAACAGAACAGAACAGAACAGAACAGAACAGAACAGAACAGAACAGAACAGAACAGAACAGAACAGAACAGAACAGAACAGAACAGAACAGAACAGAACAGAACAGAACAGAACAGAACAGAACAGAACAGAACAGAACAGAACAGAACAGAACAGAACAGAACAGAACAGAACAGAACAGAACAGAACAGAACAGAACAGAACAGAACAGAACAGAACAGAACAGAACAGAACAGAACAGAACAGAACAGAACAGAACAGAACAGAACAGAACAGAACAGAACAGAACAGAACAGAACAGAACAGAACAGAACAGAACAGAACAGAACAGAACAGAACAGAACAGAACAGAACAGAACAGAACAGAACAGAACAGAACAGAACAGAACAGAACAGAACAGAACAGAACAGAACAGAACAGAACAGAACAGAACAGAACAGAACAGAACAGAACAGAACAGAACAGAACAGAACAGAACAGAACAGAACAGAACAGAACAGAACAGAACAGAACAGAACAGAACAGAACAGAACAGAACAGAACAGAACAGAACAGAACAGAACAGAACAGAACAGAACAGAACAGAACAGAACAGAACAGAACAGAACAGAACAGAACAGAACAGAACAGAACAGAACAGAACAGAACAGAACAGAACAGAACAGAACAGAACAGAACAGAACAGAACAGAACAGAACAGAATATCAATTTATTCACTGTTATTATACACAACACAAGCCCTTGGCCATAAAGGTATATCCGGTGGCATATACGGTGTTACAAACACAGTAAAAAGTAAATGTGGGCTACATTTACTTTTTACTGTGGTTGTAACACCGTATATAAGAATTTTTAAATTTTCCTCGCTTTGCGATGTTCAATTCTGCCTTGCCAGACTATACAGGTAGGTACCTACCTTGGCAGGTAGTTTGAAGCAAGCCGTACAATAACATTTTAAATTATTGTTCCCAGCATTTAAATGACAAGCAACTCCATCTATGTGCACAAAAATAAACTACTCAACAATTTAACGCCATCTAGTGTTAGAATATGATAACCGATAAGTGATTTCGCAACGCCATCTAGCGAATAATCAGAAACTACAATATGCTAACGCCATCTTGCGGCGAGTAGCAAAATCAAAATTACAGCGCCATCTAACGAATATTATGGAACTGCAATTGTGTAGCGCTTTCTATGACGAATGTGAGAACTTAAAGTTTTTTTCTATTCGACAATAGATGGCGCTAAACGTCAATGTCGATAAATGGCAGCAATGCGTGCTTGGTTGCGCATTCTGCGCAATCGGCCACGGAAATAACAGCTGTTCGCCAACCTCCACAATATTCGGTCGGGCAACTCAGACAGGCAGCAGAACTGAACCACGCAGCCGTTTTCCTTGGAACTGGATTGTTTGGGCAGAGCTGCAGTGCACGGATTCCCATTGTGTGATTTCTCGCGAGTGATATTCCATTTTCAACGTACGCTGACGTTTTGGGTCATTGCAGTGTGTGAAATACAAAATTATACAAAAAGCTTCAACACGTTGGCAATAATGTTTACCAAAATTCGTCGTTCATTGTTATTGTGATGCTCAGCTGAAATGCCTCGTGAAATCGTGGACAGTGAAGAAAGATTCCCAGTGATATGTCAATAGAATCTCTTTCAAAGTTTAGTTAGTGATAATTTCTAAAAACTACGAGTTTTTTGATAGAAATGTCTAGCACGGTACCTACGAGCTCTGCTCTGAGGGCACTGGCCTTAGAGTACAAGAGTTTACAAGAGGAGCCAGTGGAGGGCTTCAGAGTGAAGTTATTAGGGGAGGGTGAGGACAATTTGTTTGAATGGGAAGTCGCAATATTCGGACCACCAGACACACTATACCAGGGTGGCTACTTCAAGGTTAGTGTACATTCAGCATAGCTTCATTTAGGGTAGCTACCCTAAATGATTAGATTATATATTTTTGAACGAGACTGTTTTGCCTGCTGTACACTCTCATGTGAGTCATCCCATGATGATGTTTTCCAGACTACCAATATCAGATAATACTATATAGTCAGGTCTGCGACTGTGACTATATAGTCACAGTCGCAGACCTGGGAACACGGATCGCAGGGCTCAAGTGGCAATGGGCGGGACATTTGGTCAGAAGGGAGGATGGAAGGTGGACCAAGGCAGCAACAGAGTGGCGGCTGCAAATAGGAAAAAGAGCAGCTGGCAGACCACCGGCCTATTGGTCAGATGATATTGTAAAGGTGGCCGGTAGACAGTGGACCAGGATGGCGGGGGACAGATGCGAGTGGCATGTTTTGGGAGAGGCCTATGCCCAACTGTGGGATAATATGGGCTTATATTAAACTCTGCCCATTTTTTTATTGGTTTTTTGACAGGTCTCTGCTTTCCTAGAGTTTATGTACTGTGGTTATACCTACTCAAATATCTTGCTGTTGGTCAGACTAGTTTACACTTAACCACTGCTGATATGCCAGTCAGATATTGCTTGTGGTGTTCTCTTGGTGTTCTTGTGTCCCAAAAGCCATGGAGTCAGCAAAGCAATGACCAAATTTTGTTGCACATGGTGGGTGATGGATGATACCCAAAGCTGAAGGGAAAGTATATGTATACTAGCTGCAAACTATATGTATACTACCTGCAAACTATATGTATACTAGCTGCAAACTATATGTATACTACCTGCAAACTATATGTATACTAGCTGCAAACTATATGTATACAAGCTGCAAACTATATGTATACTAGCTGCAAACTATATGTATACTAGCTGCAAACTATATGTATACAAGCTGCAAACTATATGTATACTAGCTGCAAACTATATGTATACTAGCTGCAAACTATATGTATACTAGCTGCAAACTATATGTATACTAGCTGCAAACTGACCCGTACAACAACTAAGTCCCTGAATTAGATTAGAATAATGGTCATACATTGGCTAGCTAGATTGAATTAGAGGATTATCTCAACCATCATTTGAAAGTCTGCAAAATATGCCTTGAAACTTGTTTCGCGAGACTGCTATTAATTTATTTATGAACAATGAATGCAATGTAATTACTAAACACTAACAACCTTATCTCCTAATTCTTTATTTGGAGGCCATACTCATTATATTAAACCTACCCAGCATTAGATCATATCATTCTTTTATTTCAATTTTAGTATACCTGATGCCCCAGTGGCTTCAACTAAGTGGATTTATTAATATCAGCATGACAACCATGTGCATTGTATTGGTAATTTTTGATCAAGATTATTTGTTTTGTTTCAGGCACATATGAAGTTCCCTTCAGACTATCCATATTCACCGCCGTCTATTAGATTTCTAACAAAAGTGTGGCATCCTAATGTTTATGAGGTGAGTGATTTTATCTTCGACTATTTTAAACATGGTAACTCAGACTAACAAGACTAGTAAAGAATTGAATTATATTACTACCAAAATTTTGTTTTAAAATCAAACTAAGAGTGAATTTTACCAACCAAGAGTACATAGGTAACTTTTTACTCGAGAGTATCTTCTACTTTTTCATAGAATGACCTCATTTTGAACTGTCATTATCATACAAATTATTCCCAGGCTAGTTATTTTCGTTCTAGCCTGAGTGTTGTACCTACCAAGCTTATAATGATAAAAATTAATGTGTAATACTTTCTTAAATAGCTTTAACTCGACTTTAGGTTAGGATATGTCTCTAGCTATACAATAAACTTAGGATATTATAATATGAATAAATTAAAAGTATTTTTTTTAAATAAACCTTTTATTTAAATGCCCTTTAGAGGAGAAAATAAAATTTCAATTGAATCAAATGCGTCCTAATATAACATTACACAATTAACTGTGTTTTAGAAGCCTGTTGCGAGATTTACTAGTTTGTGTCATGTTTGTGTCATATAGATGCCTACCTAGGTACCTGCCTACCTAATTAAATCTTGGAACTAGTTTTTATATCATAGTTAATTGTGTAATGTTATATTTTGACGCATTTGATTCAATTTAAATTTTATTTTCTCATTTTTAGGGCATTTAAATATAAGCTTTGTAAAAAAATATTTTTTTACTATTAATTTATTTTTCACTTTTTAGCATTATCATGATATCTGATATCACATAAAATCTAATCTTGACCAATCAAACGCGTCCAAACTTGATAGAGTTGCGTCCTTTGGTAATCGATCCCATGGTCACCTTCCGGTTCCATCATCAGCCCCTGGACCTCATCCTGGACCAACGTACATGTCAAGACAAATCAAATGAGCCCAAACTCGATAGGGTTGCGTCATTTGGTAACAGATTTACCGTGACCACCTTCCGGCTCTAGCATTAAATCAGCTCCATGTCATAACAAAATATTCTAGGACGAAAGTATTTGTCAAGACGAATCGAACGAGCCCAAACATGATGGGATTGCGTCGTTTTATTACAGAGTTCCCCTGGCCACCTTCCGGCTCCAGTAACAGATCAGCTCCAAGTCATTAAAAATATTTAGGACCAAAGCATTCATCAAGACAAATCGAACGAGCCCAAACATGATGGGTTGCGTCGTTTTATTACAGAGTTCCCCTGGCCACCTTCCGGCTCCAGTAACAGATCAGCTCCAAGTCATTAAAAATATGTAGGACCAAAGCATTCATCAAGACAAATCGAACGAGCCCAAACATGATGGGTTGCGTCGTTTTATTACAGAGTTCCCCTGGCCACCTTCCGGCTCCAGCATCAGATAAGCGCCATGTCTTAAAAAATATTCTCGGGCCAAAGTATTTGTCAAGACAAATGAAACGAGCCCAAATTTGACGGGCTAGCGATGATTAATGACAGAGTTCCCATGGCCGTTCTCCGTCATCAGATCAGCTTCAAGTCAGAAAAATATCGCATTGTCATCCAACTTATATACGTATGCAAAATTTCAGCTCAATCGAATAACGGGAAGTGGGTCAAATTCAAGCCGATAGATTTGATGCGAACATACATCCCCATACATACATACATACAGTGCAAGTTAAATAAAAGCTTTTAAAATAGGCAGATCTCAGTAGGTACGGGCTATACAGTATAACGCTGCTGCTAACTAGTCAGCCAGCACCAGTGTCTAGTGAGAGGTGAGGATAAGAAAAAACTAGAATAATCCTAGAACAATAGCAATTGTTGGTGTTAAACTCACAATTCATGCTTTACGCTTTTTCCTAAATAAGTCAAGAAAGAAACTGAAATGTGTGTTCAGTTCAACATTAATCTCTCCTGTAGATTATATATAGTGTCACCGTGAAATTGTCAAAGCCGTTAGTTTATTATCTGACGAATTTTATCTAGTTATATAACTGACGATAAATTGTAAAAGAAATCGACAGAGCATTTGGCATTTATGTTTTTTTTTTGTTTTTACAAGTCAACTTAACACGAAGGATAAAGGGGATTCGCTTCGCCCACCCCCTTCATCCTTCACCTGACCCACCATAGTTTCAATTCTAGACGGACGTCATACAATCGCAATATACGGCGTTTCGTGAACAAATATTTCCTTTGGCGGGGTTGATCTGTAGGTCCGAAGGATGGATTTAAGAAGTGGAGACACCATCATTTGTGATTGTGTGTGATGCAATGCAAGGGAAAGAGAAAAGGGGCAAAGTTTGTATGGGCAAAAATAAATTGACCTATTAAGCTGTAATTTGGCAGGCAACTTACCTATGAGGCTGTAATTTCGCAGATAGGTAGTTTAAAGATCCAGGACGTAAGTTTAGTAAAAAAAACAAAGGTTTGCTCCCACAAGGGGCAAAAAGGGGGCTAAAGTTTGTATAGCGTGTTTGGTATCGTCGTATAAAAAGAATATGGAAAATCTACTTTTAAGGTTATTTAGGGACACTTTCAGACAGAGAGCCAAGCCAAAGCCAATTTAAAAAAAAATGAAAATATATACTTTTCGCCCCTTGCAGAGGGGGGCAGGACTTAAAAAAAAGTTGTTGAACTTACGACCTGGATCTTTAAACTACCTACCTGCCAAATTACAGCTTATTATTCTGTACTTTATTATTTATATACTTTATATACCTACTATGTTATTTCTGTACATTATTTTAAACTTTAGCCCCCTTTTTTGCCCCACGTGGAGGCAAAACTTTGAAAAAAAAGTACTGAACTTACGTCCTGCCTGGATCATTAAATTACCTGCCTGCCAAATTACAGCTTCAAGTCAATTTTTTTTTGTCCATACAAACTTTGCATCACATTCCAGGTGGCTCCACTTCTTGAATCCTTCCTTTGAACCTGCAGATCAATCCTACCAAAGGAAATCTCTTGTTCACGAAACGTCGTATAATTTCTCGTGGAACACAAACTACCACTTCGCCCAGACATTCATCATTTCAGTTTATCTATTAACGTGTTAGATTGTAAGAAGTACGGACGGTGGTACAGTTTACTGTAAGTAACAATTTATCGTCAGTTTATAAACTTAATATTGTTTATCAGTAAGAATAGAACTACGTACGAGTTAGTTATCAGTTAGTTACATACATCCCATCGGATTCGTTAGATTATAAACTAACGGCTTTGACAATTTCACTGTTACGTAGGTATAGATTTTGTAGTGTTGTAGATCTACACACAAGACACAGCTACCTACATCCCTATAGCACAACCTGAATACTTATAAAAATTGTATATAATAATTTCATAACGGAGTATTGATTGTCTGGCTAAATCACAGCATACGGTAAAAGGCGAGAAGTTATGTTTAAAATTTTGAGTTTTTAATTGACCGAGCGAGCGAAGCGAGCGAAGCGTCTCCGTTTCAGGTTTGGGCAAAAATGCTTTCGTATGTCCGGTTGTTCTCCTCTACAGGTCGCATTTATGAACCGATTCTCGTGAAATTTTGTGAGCAGGTTGGAAAAATAAATAGAATTTTTTACTCGAGCCAGTTTTTTGATTTTTTTCAAAATGGCGGAGAAAAAAAATCGCTACAACCCAAACGGCTCGATGGATATTAACAAATGAGGTGTCGTTGGATTCGTAAAGACCATGAGAGTGAAACAGATGAGCGAGCGATGCGAGCGAAGCGTCTCCGTTTCAGGTTTGGGCAAAAATGCTTTTGTATGTCCGGTTGTTCTCCTCTACAGGTCGCATTTATGAACCGATTCTCGTGAAATTTTGTGAGCAGGTTGAAAAAATAAATAGAATTTTTTACTCGAGCCAGTTTTTTGATTTTTTTCAAAATGGCGGAGATATGGGGTTTTAAAATGTAAAAAAATCGCTACAACCCAAACGGCTCGATGGATATTAACAAATGAGGTGTCGTTGGATTTGTAAAGACTATGAGAGTGAAACAGATTATATAATTTTAGTAAAAAGTCAATAGGTTGTATAAAAGATCGCGAAATGTGGTTTACAAAAGTTATTGGTGCGGCTACTTTCATACTGCATGTACGTAACCAGGTACATTCATAAGTTTGTATGTGTTATTGAAAGAAAATTATTTGGGTTATTTTTTTTATGTGTGTTAGCAGTTCAGCTTTCCCACCGACATACTCGCGAGGTCTACAGCTCACAGAGCCACTAGTTATGCAATGTTTTACTTCCATCTATAATGTTTTGACTTCTCATGCTCCTAAAGTTCGTCTTTATGTTGGTTAAAGGCTGCATAAAATCGCTTTTTATGCACTAGTGCATAAAGTAAAATCTTCCTTTAAGTCTCAGAATCACAAAGGTCGTCAGGTAAACAGCCACACACACACACCTATGCTAAGTGCCACTGCCACGTATTAAAAAAACAAAAGTATATTGGCGGGAAGTCCTTATTTTTTCTTTGTGTTGCAATTTTCAATATTGTTGTTTAATCTCCTCACAATCGAAGTGAAAAGCAGAGTGTATAACTCGTACATAAAACCCATTTTACCCCCGACTTGATTAACCACCCGAGCCGCCGTGCGTTTTGTGCATATTTATTCTATCATTGTGTGCAGCTGTGAAAATCGAATCTTAAATTCAAACACAACTTTATTGTTTCTAACAATATCAATAAAGAATTTTGAAGATAACTAGTACCTTCCTAGTTATTTAGCCATATGAGTATGACGGAGGATCATCTTCAATTAAGTAGTTCAAACATATTCAGTTATTCTGTTGAAACTTGAAAGTACTGACTGACCCACTGGATATAAAGTAGGCCATTATTTGCACATAATAAGATTTCTACCAGTTTGTTTTAAAGATGAGTAAACAGCATAATATATATGCCGTCAAGTAACTAAATAAAAATGCTGTGCCTACGTAATTAGCCTATTCAGCGAATCGCACTATTTTTGTCGAGTCAAAATCCATACATACATTGTTGACATCAGTACCTAAATAATTTAAAAAAAAAAACAGAAAATTTTGTTGCGTACACTGTCTGCAAAAAAAATGCGTAAAGAAGTTTGTTACTGTTAAAATAAATAAATTGTAGTCTAGAAAAAACTGCAAAACAGACTTTTTTGTTAATCAATCTAAACAGGAAAATAATGTTCATCAAGACGAATCAAATGAGCCCAAACTCGATGGGGCTGCGTGCGTCCTTTGGTAACAGAGTTCCTTTAGCCACCTTCCGGCTCCAACATCAGACCATGGACTTCTTGCGGGACCAAAGTACTCGTCAAAGACGATTGAAAGCCTTTTAAGCTCAAACTCAATAGGTTTGCGTCCTTTGGTAACAGAGTTCCTTTAGCCACCTTCCGTCTCCATCATCAGATCAGCTCCGTGTTAGAAAAATATTGCATTTTCATCCAGCTTACATACGAACGTCGAACGGGAGGTGGGTCAAAAGAGCGTTTGAAGTTTCCGTTAGAAACATACAATACATACAAGTGAAGCTAATAATATTAATAAAGGATTATCATATCAAGGATTGAACATTGGTAGTTTAGCTACAACTCTTACATTATTTTGTTAGGAGTTAAGTTAAAACTCCTGTGATATTGACGTTTTATGTATCGGTGCATCATCCTGCGTGTCCGATCTATTCGATTAAAATGTTATCGGCGTCATATATCATAGCTGCAGAATACGGAACGTGCAGTTTCCAACGAGATTTATACACCTACTTTTTAACTTTCTAATCCGCTTATTTACTCCTTCAAAATTGGCATAATTTTGTTGGTCAGACGCTTGCTAGAACTTTCGTTTTTCGCATCACATCGAAATCCACTTTCCAAATGGGGTTCGCAAAATTGTTACATTGTAACAAAAGACTGACTTAAAAGTTCAATTCTGTAAAACTGATTACGTTCTTCGAGAGAGCCGGTTGCACAGTTTTTCGCATCACAGCATAAGTACCGTTAGCATTTAGAAGACAACCGCGCCTATCGTTGAAACTGTTTAGTTAGCATAAAAAAAAACTGAGGTCATCACTCCAGATTTATTCACTCCATGTGTCACCGTATCTTGTTTTATAGACAAGACGTAGAACATTCTAGCATTTGACTGCCAAATAGATACTATAGATAATATAGATATGTAATATCGTAAAGATTATTCGTTCTCTAACTAAAAACCCCGTTAAATACACATTACAGTTAGACGAAAAAGTATGCTGTATCAAAGCTCGATATAACATGATAAACATCACTTAGTCAAAGCAATTTGTACCCAGAACTTCTGTCACCAAAGGCTGAATGAATAAATAGCATTATCCAATAGCTATTAAAAATGTGTCCTTCATCTTAAAATCGTCAAATTACCCACCCCCGCTTCTCCAAATTCCCTTCAATGTAGAGATTCCAAACATCCAAACACATGGCGTTTACTTTACATCTAGGCCATACTTGATCCTGACATTGTCGACGGTGCCTTTAACAGGATGTACTATAGGTTGAATGACCTATGCCAGCTCGCACGACCACCAACCTTTCTGATGCTAACCAAAGCAACCTTTTAATTTGAACGAATCACTGTAGTTAGCATCACTACGTTGTTACTCTGCCCATTATGGATTGACGGAAAGAACGTGGCTCACTTCAGGATATTGTGATCCAATTTCCATCCAGTTGTCTGTACTTGGTTGATATCGTATTTTGGCAGAAATTATGAATAGTTAAATGTTAAAGGGCATTTTGTCCGGAACTTTGACTAGCAGCGTCAACTAACGAAAGTAGTCGGTAGTGTGTTATAGACAGTTATAGATAGATATATAAACCATGAACAATACCCAATGATATGAGTCGCGACTCGCGACCCAATGGGACAGTGTTTTTATTGGCAAAGCAAATGTCGTCTATTTACACGAAAACGAGTCTACGAAATCTGTCTTCTGACTGACATATTACACGATACAAATGCATACACGACCCTAACATATAATCAATTTCATTACAATGACCGTAAACGCCACAAAGTCACGGAAAGGCACGTCACGTTACGTCACACGTCATTTTGTTTACGTGGATGACATCATACTTATCAGTTTTTCTTATGTAGACACTAGTGGTTTCTAATTTTCAAAAAATGGGACCAACATGATGGGTTCACCCTTTCATACTTAATATATATATATTTTGTAATCGGTTCATAAATAATGCCACTTTTGAGGTAAATCTCCAAACAAATCTGAAAATCACATAACTTTTTTTTCTCCTATACATTTGGATTAAAATAAATACATTCATAATTTCATAATTTCTTTATTGCACGGAAAACAATGTGATACATAGTCTTAAAACAAAGGTAAATAGGCAAAGGCGAGCTTATCTTTACATTCTCTACATTCTGTGAAATGTTAACCCTAAAAAACCACATTTAATTCATGGACGCGAAATTTGAGGTACCGGATAAAAAATGCCATACGCCGCCATTAAACTAAAACATCCAGGGGTAATTCATTACATCATTACCCCAAATGAAACGAATCGTGTGGACTGAATAACGTTATTACTTTAATCTGATTCGTTTATTTTCCTAGTGGAACACCTCCTTGGCACTTCCCGGCCTTGGAGGGAATTTACCTGTTCTAGGCGACCTGATACGCGTTGTTCTGAACTGAACTTGTGCTACATACATTCAGCTTTAAATAACGCCCTAGAGACGCGCTCCCGTCTGTGGACTTGCCAACATTTCGATCGCATTCTCTTTGTTGGCTACGTGGTCAATTTGTGACGTTCATCAATTGAACGGCAGCTACAGAACTAATACAATACAGAGCTCTACGAACTCAGACGGTGAGCAGAGATAAGATGAAAATCTATTGGGTGACCATGAGACCAGGGAAGGAGACATCGCATTCATGGCATAGATACTGCGCATAGATGCTATTGCTGCAGCGTCTTTTGAGTATTTGTTAATAATGATCGCTTGACCCTTGACATACTTGGTTGGTTGTTCTAGTCTAGTGGCTTTCTATACCTGACGCCAAGAATGCTAGAGATTGCAATCTGTGTCAATTTCTTCAAAAACCTGTCTTAATGGATACCAAAACAATTCAAATAAATAATATTGCGAATTAATTTTATTTACTTTTTCCAAAGTGACCTGCAATTTAATAAACGTTGATAATCACTTTTCATGTAGAGTGCTTACGCAAAGTGTTACGGAGGCTTGGATGAGTTACGCAAAATGGCAAACAGGCACTATACAAGTCTTTTCTTTTGTAGAATTATCTGTATAACTCCCTAGCTGACTTACGTATTATCTTCTTGGCTAACAAAGTTCTTATCGTCACTAACTAACTCCATGTAATATTGGGACTTGCCATTGTGTATTTATGCCTTCTATAAACATGCGTACAACAACTCGCACTCGTATACCCATAGAGTATTTCCTGTATTGTGAGTGCGAACAAGGTTTCCCTGAACCTCGCACTGAACGCACTGTCGTGTCATCTGATTTCTCTTGGTGCAATGCCAAGACTGATGTCGTCATTTTTTCACTGAACGCAATTTTGATCGGATACCGTTTTCGCAGTTTATAGAATATTTCACATTTATCTTTCAGAAATTAAGTTATTCTAGGAACACTTGAACAATAAACGTAAACAGGAGTTGCTCCTAAAGTGTTTTCCGTTTTAGAGGTCAGTCATACGCGCATTTTCTTTGTGAGGAAGCGCCAATGAACTGGTGATGTATTTTTAGTCGAGGGCGACGCTCCGCCAGGCAGCCGCAAGCCCCGCAAGGTGAAGACTACCGCTCCTACATCATCAGACTACAATTCTAGTTTATTGGTTTTTTAACTCTATTCCAAGGGTTACTCTCAAACCTTGATATTATATAAACACGGAAGCATTCAACGCCAGCTTCCTCATCAAAAGTGTTCCGGTGCGAGTAATAATAATAATGACTTATGCAGCTGTAAATCTAAGTCCCACAAGCAAGTCTACCGTTTCTAGAAAAGAGTCTGTACAGTTAAATACTTTCACTGTGTGGTAAATATCACGCAATACAGCCAAAGGTATATGGGGCAAGAAATATCTGAATAGTCAACTAAAATAATTCCACGAGGGTTAAAGATTAACCACACGTGTCAATCGTTCTTGCATGGAATGAATCTCGGTGGGTGATCTAATACAAGCTGCTGCGGGAATTCATGACTGGACTAACTGAGTCATGCGTACTACATGTGCCTACGATACACTCTTTATAAAATTACGAAATATCTGCACTTCTGAACTAAGTCTTTTGTTTCGAGTAAACAATATGTGTTTGTAATTACGAGTCTCATAAATGCGTAGAATAGAAGTATCTACTCGTGGCCGCAATCAACGGATAGATAACGAATAAGTAGGCCAGTCGAATTGTATTGTCCCGTATCGACTCGAGCAAAATCACCAGCTGTGTTTGATACATCTCGCCACGGTATTGGCTGCTCGCCTTTTTAAACACGTTCAGAATTCTCTTACCAAAAATCATGTTCCGTGTGTTAACGACGACACAGCTACTTTTTGTGTTCCGATGCAGACACCGACACTGAACCGGTAAAACTATATCCCACCAAAACATTCTGTAAAAAATACCGATTTGTTATATATCGTATCGAATTTTAATATACTTACTTACGTAAATCAATCATGTTACATGATGCTTTTAGTTGATTATTACTCTCCAATGCGTATTTTTAATTTACTCGAGCATTTGTCAATTGGAAAACAAATTCTTCTGTATTTTTTTCTGCTGACTGTACAGCAATCGTTGACGAGTCCGTCTCCAAGGGCGGTCCCGCGTAGGTGAACCGCCATCCGCTAATATGGCGGACCTTACTTCCGGAATGGCCTTTGAAGAAATTAATATGGGATTGAGGAAAAGATTACCGATACGATACAATGCGATACCTTATTTTATCATGGTTAATGTAACAGTTCAATTTATATTTGAATTATGTTATTGTATTTGTAACAATAGGCTGAACAATATGGTAATTTCTTCCTTCACTTTGGCTCAACGAGCATTTGGTTGAAAACATTTGGATTTTACTATTGGGTGAGACTCATATAGATTTTAGTATACGTAAAAGCGAATCCCACAGATTTTCATTTCTTAAACTTTTTCTTTTAGATTCGATTTGGACATCTCATTTGATTTGCTCTAATTATCACCTTACTAAGTTTTGTAATTTCAATCAATTAGTATACTTACTTCCATTCGTTTTAGAACCTATCCATTTCTAAATCGAATGGAATTAGGATTTGCTTTACAGATTTACAAATAGAAGCAGCGCTTCATTGTTTTGTTTCTACGTCAACACCTGCAACAAGAATTCAAAAGATAAATTGCAATCCTAAGTAGGTACTTCCTCTGACTTTCCTTGTTAGTTAATTTATTAATAACGGCGGCGTCATCAAAGTTTCTCGAATGATCTATCTATCGTTGATGCACATTGGTGCCTTTATCACCTTGCGATAGAGTTCAATCAAATACACTTAGCTGATGTTACTATTGTGCGAAAGTGTACGTAACAGTTTATAATGAAGATCACTGGTCGCTTCACTTGGTGATGGCAACAAAGGCTTATGTAACCAAACAACGTTACGCGATAACCAAACCACGCAATGTTAAATTGGAATTAGCCCCCCTCGTCGTAATTATAATGAAATAATACCTACCTACCTACTGTACTGTAGAAGCAGACTTGCGAAACAATTTGGCGCAACAGATGAACAGTCTACCTGCTGACATTCTACCATTCAGCCAAGAGGGAAGGATATTGCTTTAATAACATTCTAATTGTCTTGTCTCCCATATTTTGTAATGTTTAATTCAATTGTGGCTTCTTTAATTAATACTATCTATGCTATGTCTCAGTTGGTGTATGGTATGACCGGAGTTGCTTCTAGATATCTTTACAGATTGTTTCATGTGCAAAGATCACATTAGCTAACCCTTATAAACAATGCCCAACATCCCCTGCTTGAATTCACAACGGGACATCAACATTCAGCCCACATTTACCGACTGCTCTGTAAAGGCCTCTTCTTTACCGCGCCAACTACTCCGCTCCTGACTGAGCCTCTCACCTACGATTATGCCTACCAGCTATTGCAATTGCAATGTCATCCATCGATCTGGCTGCGGGCTTATTCGCTAACTCAGTGATGATCATCATTGAGTGATCATCTAATCGAATAAGCCCGCGGGTCTCTGGGCTTCGATTCCAGCTGTACTGAGGACGCATAATGCCGGTTTTAGCTTGTCGACGGAGGCGCCGCAATACCGGTTAGTAACAAACCGGATTTAGCTTGTCGACGGAGGCGCCGCAATACCGGTTACAAGCAAACCGGTTTTAGATTGTAGACCGAGGCGCTGTAATACCGGTTACTAACAAACCGGTTTTAGTTTGTGGACGGAGGCGCCGCAATATCGGTTACTAACAAACCGGTTTTAGCTTGTCGACGGAGGCGCCGCAATACTGGTTACTAACAAACCGGTTTTAGCTTGTCCACAAAGGCGCCGCAATACCGGTTACTAACAAACCGGTATATTGCGCCTTCGTATAGCTATTGCCACGCGATTCGCGTACAGAATTGAGGCTATGATCACTAGTCGTCGTGCGATTCTGGATAGTCACCGCTTCGGTTCACGTGGTTCACAGCCTTCGTTTCTTAGGGTTTCGTACCCCGAAGGGTGCCAAACGGGACCCTATTAATGAGACTTCGCTGTCCGTCCATCTGGCTGTCTGTCTGTCTGTCTTCTGTCTGTCTGTCTGTCTGTCTGTCACCAGGCCGTATCTCATATTTTTTCACCTTTACCATGTTCATGTTGCCGCCGTACTCAAAGCGCCCAATCCCCCGCTTCCAGAACGGAGACCTCTGCATATCGATCCTGCACCCGCCCGTCGACGACCCGCAGTCGGGCGAGCTGCCCTGCGAGCGCTGGAACCCGACCCAGTCGGTCCGGACCGTGCTGCTGTCGGTGATCTCACTGCTCAACGAGCCGAACACGTACAGCCCGGCCAATGTGGACGCCAGCGTCATGTACCGCCGCTGGAGGGAGTCCAAGGGGAAGGATAAGGAGTACGAGAATATTATCAGGTGGGCACTCTTAGATATAAGCGTAAAGTGTGTAGTCGTCAAACCCCTCCACCGGCCTTAGTTTCTGTCTGTCCCTCTTCCGTGAAGTGATCATATGTTTGTATACGCTAAGATCAACGTTAAAGATCCGGACCTACATTGAGCTCGGAAGAACAAAGTATTCGCTTTTGTTTAGTCTGCCACAACGAAGCTGACAACTTTCACTTCAAAGAAAAAGCTGACACACTACCAATACCTGAGCATTCTTTGCCTCCCAAAGTGGATGCCAACGTCATCTACCAGCTACCGGTTCTGGCCGGACTCCAAAGCCAAGGATAAGAATTGTCAGGTACACGACCCCTTTTGATGCGGCTCGGATCAAAAATAGTTTCTTTGAAGGTCTCTGTCTCGCTAATTCGTATTTAGTTTAGAGAGAGTGGTCACAAGGCTAAGGTGGCACGTTTTATTGTACTAAAATACTGAGCCATGCAGATTTGTCAGCAATAGGAGCAAGGTTACTACTGATACTCATTTCCGAGTTTGTGCGGTGGTTGGAAACTGCAGAATAAACTAAAATTAACATGATATTAGACATAACTTTTGGATGAATCGTATAAGTAAGAAAGAGGCATTTGTTATAATAATTACTACTAGTGGCTCTGTGAGCTGTAGACCTCGCGAGTATGTCGGTGGGAAAGCTGAACTGCTAAAACACATAAAAAAAATAACCCAAATAATTTTCTTTCAATAACACATACAAACTTATGAATATACCTGGTTACGTACATGCAGTATGAAAGTAGCCGCACCAATAACTTTGTAAACTACATTTCGCGATCTTTTATACAACCTATTGACTTTTTACTAAAATTATATAATCTGTTTCACTCTCATAGTCTTTACAAATCCAACGACACCTCATTTGTTAATATCCATCGAGCCGTTTGGGTTGTAGCGATTTTTTTACATTTTAAAACCCCATATCTCCGCCATTTTGAAAAAAATCAAAAAACTGGCTCGAGTAAAAAATTCTATTTATTTTTTCAACCTGCTCACAAAATTTCACGAGAATCGGTTCATAAATGCGACCTGTAGAGGAGAACAACCGGACATACAAAAGCATTTTTGCCCAAACCTGAAACGGAGACGCTTCGCTCGCTTCGCTCGCTCATCTGTTTCACTCTCATGGTCTTTACGAATCCAACGACACCTCATTTGTTAATATCCATCGAGCCGTTTGGGTTGTAGCGATTTTATCTCCGCCATTTTGAAAAAAATCAAAAAACTGGCTCGAGTAAAAAATTCTATTTATTTTTCCAACCTGCTCACAAAATTTCACGAGAATCGGTTCATAAATGCGACCTGTAGAGGAGAACAACCGGACATACGAAAGCATTTTTGCCCAAACCTGAAACGGAGACGCTTCGCTCGCTTCGCTCGCTCGGTCAATTATGGATCTAGAATCTAGAGAAAGCCAGCAAGGTCAAAATCTATTCAGGTTTATTGGTCAAGTTTAGGAGGTCGCTTAGCTTATTCATTATTCAGGCTATAAGTTGTGACACGGTTTTTTATTCTTGTTAATTTATGAAAGTCCTCTTCCGAGTTAGAAATAGGAAATACTGGCGAAGCCCTTTAAAATAAGGTTGCTAAACTTTCCCATCTTAATATGTTGCAAAGTTTCGTCTAACTTTCCTAGAACTGGGCTTCAGTTTGAAGTTTGGCCCTGACTTTGGCCACGACAAAAGGAAACCTATTATTGTGACCAAACAGGGTCCCAGCACAAGCCTTGTCATATAACCTGCCCTACACTACAGTATGGAAGTCATACAACAACCGATTACGCAACCGCCTGGTATTTTCCGTCTTGTTTCTTCCATCGTCACTTACCTCTCCAGTTTACCCTATTTTTTTAGCAGGTAACCAATTCCGTTAGCAGTTTCTCGAACTAATTAATTCAATGAAAGTCTAGCGCCTGGCTCTATATTTTTCAATATTTTTTGCTTTAGACTGTGTAAACTCGTTTCGTATAATTCAGGACTTAAGTAGCTATTAAATATCTATTTTTCCAGGAAACAAGCTCAAGTGGCGCGCGTCGAGGCGGAGAAGGAAGGCATCGTCGTGCCTCTCACTCTAGAAGACTATTGCATTAAGACTCAGGTCAAATCCACGACGCAGGAGCCACAGGTTTGTACAATTGGTCCATAAATTAATAATTTTATTATTGACTCTATGCAACACAAAATACATTGCAATGTTTCGTATAACTTTTCTCGAATTGGGCTTCAGGTACCTAACATCATAAAGTTATACACACAGACCAATTCAATTAGCATGAATAACACAATGCAACCAGCCAGATACACATTTCAAAATATGTATAAACTAACAGTTTCACAACGTTAATATACAGTGATTAATGTCGTATTTCTACATAATTAAAATAAATGTAGATAATTCTCGGTGTTATGTAAATTCTACTCGTATCTGTTACAATTAGGCTGAATTTCACCAACAAAAAGTTATACGGAGAATAACAGCTATCCCAGGGATAACTTGTATGACAAATGACAGTTCAAAATGAGGTGATCTGATCTTGGTGTCACTGGCTGGTGTCTATGAAAGAGTTTCAAGTTATCCCCGGGATAGTTATTCTCCGTATAACTTTTTGTTGGTAAAATCCAGGCTTGGAATAAAAGCATGAAACATGCAGACTAGATGAAATGACGCACATTTCAAATAAGTATGTAGTAGTAGAATAGTGAATAGACCCGGATCGATTCAATAAATCCTACAGGTGTTGCAGGAGTTAGGATGGCTCAATATGCCAGGTGCAGGCCTCACTTCACTTTGTAGCGATCCAGAGTAGGTACCTAATCTTTTCTGAAAAATACGATAACCGTCTTTAAGTATAGGTTAAATAAAGTTCGATATGCAGTATTCGAATGGAAATGGTTGCCATGGTGAAGTTGGTGCATTGATGGATTAGAGATCCCGTCATTCCACTATTTACATTACAATTCATTGATCATTAAATGTCTTCTGTCAACATAATATAGTCCGGCTTTAACCCTTAATCAGGATTGCAAAATTTTGCAATGGTTTTCGAATGTATTACCAAAGCCATAGGGTTAAGTATCCTTCCAGGAAGCTGAAAATTTGCATAAACGTTAGGAACACGATTATAATAAAATTGTGAAAAGTCCCCATCGAGCCCATGTGTCCAAAAAAAACAATGTCAAAGTACAAAAAAGGTGATTTTTTGTTTTTATTTATTTTAATCTAATTTCAAACGGTTCCCATACAAGGTATCATCGTATCATCTTAGTTAGAGAATAAAACTAAAGTAAATATTGTAATCTCTTTTTCTCAAAATTGGTTAATGTTATAAAAAAAATGTCGGAACAATTTTTGTAGACAATGGCATGATCTACAATTTTGTCTTAAATATTATTTTTATGAGACTAACCTCGCTGAATAATTCGAAAAACCCATTTTTGCGAACTTTGACCTTGAATAAAACATTTTACACGTATGTATGGGATCGATGGGGACTTTTTACAATTTCATTATAATGTGTGCCTAACGTTCATGCAAATTTTCAGCTTGCTGGGAATTTATGCACGGGTACCCCTATTTTTAACCTTAAATTGGCTGGACTACCTTTTCGGATCATTTAATGATCAATGAATTGTAATGTAAAAACTGGAACGACCCCCCTGGTCCTGTACTCCCAACTCCATCCAATGCTGGGTAAAATAAAGTTCACTATGGAGTATTCGACTGAAAATGGTTGCCATTAGTGATGTGTCTGAACGGTACCAGATTTAAATCGCAAAAAAGTTTGGAGTAAGGCTGCTGTATTGGCTGGGCATAAGACGTTGGAGTAAGCCCTCTAGTTCTACCACTCTCTGGAGTGAAATTAAATGAAAACATGGGTCTATAAACAAACCTCGTTATTCATCCACAGCTGGACATGACGGACTTCTACGACGACGACTATGACGACCTCGACTCTGACTCGGACTCCGTGGACAACGGAGACGGCGACGGAGACGACAGCGGCAACGGAGAGACGTGAGGCCGCGCCGCGCCCGCGCCCGCGCCCGCGCCGCTACCGCGCCGCGCTCCGCTACTAGCCGCCCCGACACTACCGAATCTAGTTAAACCACTACACAGCCTTAAATTTTTGAACATTTACTATTTTTCTGTAGACACTAACAGGGATGCGGTCGACGATCGTCTTTCTTTCGCTTTGGAGTCTCGTTTGAATCGAGATGCATGTGAAAATAGATAACTTTTGTGTTGTCGATATTCACTGTGCTTTTTAAACTCATTTCACACTGTCAGTTGCCCAAGTCTACTGATGATTCACCAATCAATCGTTGTGCTTCTTCAGAAACAACACTCGACTCTTCACCCTAGTTTTTAAACTGACACAACAAAACAAAGTAATTTTAGCTGCGTAGATCTGTTTTGTAGATTCCTTTATATTCCCGTCGACTGCTATCTGCCGCACATGTAGCTTATTGATCGACATCTCAGAACAATAACATCGTGCAAATAAAATTAAAAAAACGTTTAAAGTGCGTCGAAAGTTAGAGTTACTCGTGTTGTGTATTGTGGCCACGCACTTACATGATTGCCAAACAATACAAAACGTCATAACATAAATTTGCACGTGCATTCGACTCGCGCCATTTTATGTTTGAATCGAATATTTATCGTTCCCCTCACTAAATAAATCGTTCAGTATAAAGGACTCGATGCATTACTACTAAATAAATAACAATGTACATGTGTTGAAAAGTTGCAATGATATAGGATTTGCGCAATCATAAGTCGTTCTGCTACAATTTTACAATAACGATAAAGCATCATCGTCAATATCGTCATCATTAATTTATCGGCAATAACCTGAAATGGTGCAAGCGACAGTAGAGACCTTGGCTTAGGGTGTTGTGTCTGTGTTGAGAAACGTGCACAAAATACGTGCTCAACAGGGCATAGCTGACAGGTGAAGGCAGATCTCATTCTGAGCAACCCCGAAGAAAAACAGTGTAAATGGCGATCTGACATGTTTTCCAACTCATACATATTAGTCGGTCGCTTGGGTCTTTTATTATTATTACTGTAAATCATTTTTGACTTTGAACTGTGTTCAGTATCATCCCCTGAAAGCCTATCCTTTGCACTCTGTCTGTTTGTCCGTATCGGTTGTCTCACTCTGTCTGTTTGTCCGTATCGGTTGTCTCCGGTAGAACTCGATAGATAATTTTGTAATAATAATACACGGAGTCATTTTATTTTAATACGTAATTACGTAACAATGGCTTGTTCTATCTTACTTTATACTTCTAGTTTTATTTTAGTAAAATAATAATTTTATGATTAATTTTAATAAAAAATATAGCATCAAGACTCTGTGATTGAGAAGTAGCCTATCAATTTAATTAATTTTTATTTAACTAGTAGTATTAGATATCATTTTATCTTTCGTAAAATCTGAAAAATTAAAAAAATATGTTTAGTGTGGTGCATAGCAAACATTATGTATGTATTTGTCATGCATTTACCAGCATCCTTTTCTAGTAATGCCTTGCCCTGTAACCCTCGTCTGACAGTGGCCCCTATGGGCAGATAACAATTAAAATGTAATTGTTATAAAATTAACCACTGACGAAGGGTAAGTTATTCTTATCTAGGCTACCAGTATAGCGGGAAAAAATGTTCGACAATAACAACCATTTTGTTTTCATACAAATGGTCCTTTCTTTAGCTATTGTTTGCAGTTATATCCAATTTTTTAATTAAATAACATCACTGTATGGAAAATAAATGTAACTTAATCTAGACTGAAATCACCCTTGCAAATAACACCAATCAGTAACATCACATTATACCAGTAACATTCAGCCTTTGCCATACCATCAACATTTATTGTATATTTGTTTGGGTTGCTTGTGTCCTGGATAGAAATGTACGTAGGTATGTTCAAGATTCAAGATTATTTCATAAATGATCCACATATGCATGTATCGCTAAAACATGTGAGTAACTAACTATATACATATAATTAATAACTTAATCGAATATTAGTATTGGGACATCATCACAAAATATTCGTGTATAGGTATTTGAGGTTAAAATATTGCTTGTCTGTCTCTGTTTGAAAGAAGCAGAGTAATGATGCATTGCAAATTCATATGGATCGGGTATTTCAAGTGTATGCTCAATACATAGGTACCTAATTAAAAATACGCTATTGCTTAAGGAACGAGTATTCAATAATGTCAACATTACCCGATTCATAAACGAAATTCTCTGTAATGTATATTAATGTAACTAAGTAAAAATGAATCATAATGGTTAGTGTGCACTAAGATAAAAAATTAGTAGCGGTTAGAACATACTTTTATGGATATA
The DNA here is from genome assembly GCA_963457715.1 of Argyresthia albistria. Lineage (NCBI taxonomy): Eukaryota > Metazoa > Arthropoda > Insecta > Lepidoptera > Argyresthiidae > Argyresthia > Argyresthia albistria. The sequence continues at coordinate 5,977,784 of OY735271.1, read as the reverse complement.
TTACTAAGAGTTAGGATTATACTTGCCTGCGACTTTTGGCTTATAAATTACCACTAATATGTACTTTTGCTGTGTTATTTTCAGATTGTCTGTAATTCTGTTCATGTGCAAGTAATGTAAAACTTCACATAGAATTAGTTCGAGTAAATTCGTCCGAAAATAATTATATTTAGATAGATTTAAGGTACCATGTGGCTTGGCGAACCATTGTAGTTAAATTTAAAGATGAGGATGTTATTAATTAAAGAGATGTGTTTGGATGCGAAACGTTGTTTCGTTTTGTATCGCAGGGTTTTCTTGAGTCCGTAGTCCGTACCGACCGCAATAGGTTCACGTTAATATTTATCTTTGGTCACGGCAGTGCAGTGAAAATAGTGCAGTATGATATAACTTTATACTTTATAATGCTGTCATCGATATAAATAAACAATACGATAGGAGGATAGGTAAACTTTTACCTCAGAACATGAAAACAATAACAAATTATTAGTTATCCTCCCTCGGTCAACGTTCTCAAGTAAAGGTTATTTCTTCAGAGCCATCTAGCGCCGAGTAGCAAAGTTTGCTTTCGCTTTCGCCAGCTCAGCTCAGCGAGCCCGTCCGTATTGTTTCTCAGCAAGGAATAGTATCCAAAGCCGTACAAATAAAAAAGCAAATGTCATTCATTCATTCATTGATTAATTTACTGATGGCCATGGCCCGTAAAGGTTTGTTTTGTTGTGATTTGATTTCTGGAGTTTTAGATATTTCAACTCTACTCAACTTCATTGAGTTATTTATTTAGTGCCATCATGAGTTACGTGAGTGACTTATCACAGTCAAGCGAATACCTTAGTTTTAGAAGCAGCATACCTCTGAGAAAAATTGTCATCGACTCAGATGGGTCCAAGGTGAGTCTTCTTCAACTATATGTATAACAGTAGCTGCTCGTATTATATGGTACAAAAACGCGCTGTTTACCACTAGATTTCGCTCGATAACCCTTAGGCAGCCTGGGAGACCTTGCTAGAATAATGCTGTATAGGGAAGCCTTACATTTACCAAGCATATGCCATCATTATGCCTGTTAAATTAATTTATTTTACTTATTTGTATACTGTTGACATGTAATATTTTATTATAAATAAATTATGATTACATCCTGGATCATAGATAAGGTCCTTCCTACTAGCTGTTTCCTAATTATTGTTAATTCTCTAGGCATGGAAGATATTCGACTCTGGCCCTAAGACTGTAAGTTGCCCTTTGATATGCCTGCCCCCCGTCTCTGGCACAGCCGATGTGTTTTTCCGGCAAGTCATGGGTTTGGCCTCAAGAGGAGTGAGAGTCATCGCAGCCGAGCCACCAGCTTATTGGAACCTGAAGGAATGGTGTGATGGGTTCAAACGATTAATTGAGTATTTGGAACTTCATAAAGTACATGTTATGGGTGCTTCTTTAGGTGAGTATTGTAAACAAAAATAATGAATGTATATCAAAATCACTCAAATTCTAACACATTCATAGGTGCAACTCTGTCTCTGCCAGCTACCATATACATATGGGAAAAGAGATATATTCTGACAAAATTAATATAAAGGATTGGTATCAATTATTTCTCTACTATGACATGGCATGCAGATTTGCTGAACGGATATTTTCATAAAATAATATGAGTGTAATATATTTTTATTTCAGGTGGATTTATGGCACAGAAATTTACAGAACTAACAATGAACTGTCCCCGTGTTGCGTCCCTTGTGCTGTGTAACACATTTACCGACACTACAATATTTGAGTACAATGACTCATCAGCACTCTTCTGGCTTCTGCCATCCCTGGTGCTAAAGAGGATGCTCATGGGAAACTTTACTACGGATAAGGTTGACCAGCGGATGGCTGAGTCTATTGATTTTATGGTTGAAAGAGTAAGTATGTTGTCATTTTTACCATTTTGTGACTAATTAAGTTTTGTTAGAATCTGTATTGCTTGTGTATTCTTGCAGTGAACAAATAGATTATATTATCTATCAATGAGTATGTTTTGTGGTTTTTACCAGTCACTGTCAAAACTGGTATTTAATGCCGATTTATTTCCTCAATTCTCTAACTATATCCATTTAATACAGTGAATAGATAGATATCGCATTCATGGTTGTTGATTTTATTAAAATAATTTATGCCTGTCAACTGTGCAAATTCACTTGGAATAAGTTGCGACAATATGTATAGGTACATAGGTATTTGATGACTTTTAGAGGGACCATGAAACAGTAAAACTGGAAAAAAGTAAATGAGATTTTTACAATAAGTGTGTTACTAGGACCACAGATATTATACTAATCTAGAACATAGATTCTAGCTAGGTTCTAGGTCCTAAAACGCAAGTTAACTCACATTCTAGCTAGTGGCACTAAGTCATTGAGTTGAATTTGTAAAACATCTTTGAGATCACGAACCGTTTGTGCATAAACAGTTTGTTCAAAAACGGCGTACCACATCGTATGGTATACGGTTTTGCCGGTTTCACGCTCATACATCATACTTGTACGATTGAGCGTGTAGCCGGAGCAAAAGTCAACCTTTATTTCAATGTCTTTCCAGCTGGAATCGCTGACCCAAGCCGAGCTGGCCTCCCGCCTCACCCTCAACTGCAGCCCCTCGTACGTGCAGCCTCACCTGCTGCGCTCGCTGCCCGTCACCATCATGGACGTGTGGGACGAGAGCGCACTGTGCGCGAGAGTGCGCGAAGACCTCTACAAGTCATACCCGCAGGCCAAACTGGCGCATTTGAAAAACGGCGGGAACTTCCCGTATCTGAGTCGGAGCGACGAGGTCAACTTGCATTTGATGGTGAGTTTATAAATAAAATAAAATAAAGATACGCGTGTAGCACCGTACACGTGTTAGAAGTAAAACTTCTGTAGCTAGATCATTAAGTGGTACCTATACTATACACCTATACCTACCTATACTAAAAGAGATTTAAATTTCCAATTTTGAGATCCAATCTCTGCTTCAAGTTACTTTTAAGTTTCAGACGTCCGATTATTTGAAATTATTTTATACTTGTACTTACTTTTAATACGTCATGTCATTTATTTCCCACCATTCCTTATCTACAATTTGTCGCGCTCGTGGTGATATACTTAACTCATTCAATAGTGTCACTACTATTTGCATCTCGCTCAGATTATATACCATCTGACGTCACGTCTTTAAGCCGTCTCGCTCAAATGTATGCATTGCTTTGCTTGTTTTAGAAATCCATATCGACCCGTGTGACATTGATGAAACTCTTTTCTTACAAACTGTATGGATCGCATCGCACAGCTGTCAAACATAAGTTCCGGTTCCAACAAAGAGGTTGAACGAAGTAGTTTTTGGTCACGTCACTGGTTTTGTTTATCCCAGCCAGCGGCGGCGGCGGCGGCGGCGGCGCCATCTTGGCCATACCGGAAATCAAGAACTCGTGGAAGAATGCTTAAAATAATTTTTATTTGTTAACGTTTCATCAGGTTTTTCTCTCACTAATTAACATTCTTTATTGTACGAATGTATTATTATCTTATCTGATTAGTTAAAAACCGTATTGAAAATAGTTGCGGTTTTAAAAGTCTTCAGCCGACCCTGACGTCACCGATTCCAATTTCCGTTACATTTCTTAGCCACTCGTGATAGCACCCGGCTAGTAGCAATTGAAAAGCAAATATATGAATAACCCACAGTTGAGAGGTTAAATAAATTTTACCCCCGTGCCCCAAGAAGTTTTACTTCAAAAATATCCCGACGAATTGTAAACCTCCACCTTTTGTGAAGTCGGTTAATGATCAGCCTGACATGATAAGCAGGGTGCGACGATTATAACTTCCCGCGCCCCTTAATAGGGAGAGGCGGGAAGAGTACGGCAGAAATAGTAAGGTAGGGCCAGCTATGCGAGACATGCACAGAAATAGTTATGTTATGGGTAACTACTCTAAGCACCCAGAGCGTGTTCACCTCCGCGTTTGCCTCATTATGGCATGAAATCGGGATGAGCTTGGGTGGAGGTGGGATTTTACCAGAAGACACACTATTGCGTACAGTACCTGTCTTGCGACACGTCTGGTTGGTATTAAGAATGCCTGCCTTGGTGTACGAAGCAAAGTGTCGCCGATATCGGTCGGCCATGAGAATGCTCTTGCAACTCTAGGCTTGCGTCCAAGGTAATCCAATAAATCTAGGAACAAGTCATAAATTGAAGCATTATGTACAAAATGGCTTGACATTCTCAGAATTTTATATTTCCAGCAGATTTATTTTATAAAGTCAATTTTGTGCAAAAAGACTACATTTGATGGCACTTTTACATGACGTCACTCTGTGGTTATTTCATAGAACTCAGGAACAAAAGTTCCGTTTTGACAGTTCATAATAAAATCGGTTAAGTGCGGGTCGGTATCGCACACGAAGGGTACCGTACCATCGTACAACAAATCAAAAGCACTCAAAACAATAAAAAAATAAACAAAAAGAAAATTTAAAAAGTTTATGCCTTCACGAGATTTGAACCGATTGAGAGTCCTCCGGATTGAGAGTCTACATCATATCATACCGGCTGAGCTACCACAACCATGTGGGTTGACGCGAAATATGCTATCATATTTAAATGTGTAGTATATGTGTCTATGACATGGTTGCTATGACAATAAATAAACAGTTTCAGTCAAGATCTCCATTTTGAAATGCGTAAGTGTATCTAAACACGTCTCTTGTATCGGGGCCCCCTTTAATTTGCAATATCTCTCGTATTTCAGTATTTGTGGTTGGTGCGGCAACAGATATACACATTCTGTGAAAATTTCAGCTTTCTAGCTATTACGGTTCGTGCAGACGGACCCGGTGACAGACAGGACGGACGGACGGACGGACGGACGGACGGACAGACGGACAGCGAAGTCTCAGTAATAGGGTCCCGTTTGGCACCCTTCGGGTACGGTACCCTAAAAATTATCTATTTTGACTTTACAGGCCACAAGCCTAGGTCGCAGGACAATTCTGTTAGGAATCCCTATCCTATCCTAACCTATTCCTTACTCTCGACCAACCGATTGTATTCTCCGTGTCTCCAGATCCACCTCCGGCAGTTTGACGGCACGGAGCTGAGCGCGTCCTACGTGAGTCTCCTCAAGCCCACGCCTCCGCCGCCTGACGAGGGCACCGTCAGCTACTTCAACCAGGAGACGATCGTCAAGATATCGTGATACTGGCGTGGAAGACATCCTGGTACAGCGGGCTAGCAGACATTTACGCATCGGGTGAGCGTAGTCTTCCAACGGCTTTTTGGCACCTGAGTGACGTTGGGCGCTAGTTCTACGCAACTTAACGCAACGAACCTGTCCTCAAGCTTTAGTTCCACCTGTCACCGCCAGAAGATCGTTGGAAAGCTGTATAGTGCTGTCTGATCCTTAGGTACAAAGCAACTCTGTACTCGCTTACATAGTATTTACATCGCAGTTTACGTATGTCTGTGTTTACTCCATAGAACAGACCATCTGAACAAACGTTGGGAACAATATACGGTCTGCACAATAGTTAACCGAACATACCGCCTGATGCATAAAGTCCGTTTCTCGAATGCTCCACACTTGGCAATTCGGGAACCGTGACTGTAACGTCCTGGAATGCATACGCGTGACCTAGAAACCGCTATAATCGTTTAAACGGACAGAGAATTTAAATGCACCAAATTGACAAAACGGGAAGTGAACCCGGCTCAAAGTAGATGCCTCATGGTGCCTCTGCCACCCCGCATGGGACAAGGCGTGAAGCTATGTCGTGCTCACGTTTATGACAAGTGGAACAAATGCGCTCAAACGCTAAATTACTCGCTCCAGCTGGCCATCTTACGTGCAGATTATACATAACATGCAAATCATGTAAGCAGTCAGTTGCGTCTGCTCGCATGGCTTGGAAACATCGATTATGTATGCCTAATTAATTATCCTAAATACATTATATTCTGTATAATATGACTGACACAGGGATATCCTAGTTTAGTGATAAGTTTATAGTTATTTAAGTAGTAGGTATCGTCACGTCATGACTTGAGATGATATGAAACTGTATAATAGGATCACCTATTTGCTCAGTTTATCCATACTTATATCCTAGTGCCAATTTGGTATGGTATGGTAATGTGCCAACTAACAGTTTCTGATAAATTTACTGATTGCTGTATTTAAAAGCCCATTAATATCCCGACCGAGGGGCAAAGGCTTTACCCGGACACGAGTAAAATTGAGCCATAGATAAAAGGTACCTACAAAGATTACTGACGTTAGGCTTTTTACTACTATTCGTAAGTTTAGAAATTAAGAATTATACAGGGTGACATTTAATTAGCTGATTTGCTCAGTTTATCCATACTTATATCCTAGTGCCAATTTGGTATGGTATGGTAATGTGCCAACTAACAGTTTCTGATAAATTTACTGATTGCTGTATTTAAAAGCCCATTAATATCCCGACCGAGGGGCAAAGGCTTTACCCGGACACGAGTAAAATTGAGCCATAGATAAAAGGTACCTACAAAGATTACTGACGTTAGGCTTTTTACTACTATTCGTAAGTTTAGAAATTAAGAATTATACAGGGTGACATTTAATTAGCTGATTTGCTCAGTTTATCCATACTTATATCCTAGTGCCAATTTGGTATGGTATGGTAATGTGCCAACTAACAGTTTCTGATAAATTTACTGATTGCTGTATTTAAAAGCCCATTAATATCCCGACCGAGGGGCAAAGGCTTTACCCGGACACGAGTAAGATTGAGCCATAGATAAAAGGTACCTACAAAGATTACTGACGTTAGGCTTTTTACTACTATTCGTAAGTTTAGAAATTAAGAATTATACAGGGTGACATTTAATTAGCTGACCAAATTTTGGGGAATGATAGAGTACTCATCATTATGAAGAACTTTCCCCAGGAAAACATGAGGTCGCAAACGAAAAAAAAATTGAGTCTCCCATAGTAACTTGAAATCAGCTGATCGGGGCAATGTACTGGGGGACGAAATTTTTTTTACATTTGTGACTATATGTTTCTTGGGGAAAGTTGTTCATAATGATGGGTACTATCATTCCCCAAAATATGGTCAGCTAATTAGTCACCCTGTAGTGTTGTATATTTTTGATACTGTTTGTTCCCCTTCCTTCTACATTCCAAAGTTTTGCCTTCAATTGTTTTGATTGGTTCTTGTTATGTAACTAAATTTTAAGTAATTTTAAATAATTAATTAATTAATGCTGGTTTATGCTAAATAACAGTTCAGATATTTATCTATGGTTCTGTTTAGTTTTAAATAATGCATGGTATTCTATCTAAAGCATAGTGCAATACATACTTATATTGAAAATTCTACCTTTCATTACAAACCCACATGCCCATACCTGGCTCCAAGTTTCTGTTACTGGCAGCCACCGGGTTGGGTACTCAATATCAACAATAGGCTCGTGGCCAAGGTAATCCAATAAATCTAGGAACAAGTCTTAAGTTGAAGCATTATGTACAAAATGGCTTGACATTCTCAGAATTGTATATTTGCAGCAGATGTATTTTTAGGGTTCCGTAGAGAAACAAGGAACCCTTATAGTTTCGTCAAGTCTGTCCGTCCGTCCGTCCGTATGTCACAGCAACTTTATTCCAAAACTATTAAGACCACACAGTTGAAACTTGGTAGGTAGATGTATTGTATGAACCGCTTTACGATTTTTATACAAAAACTGAAAAAAATAAAAATTTAAGGGGCCTCCCCATACATGAAACTGAAACCAAAAAAATTTTTTTTTTTCATCAAACCTACATGTGTCACGACCCCTTTACTCAGGAACGGGTGGAGGTATCATGTTAAAATTAATATCGATTACTCAGGTCTATGGTCCCTTGGAGCTGTAAAAAAATTAAACTTCTAGGTCCACGCAATCAAAAGATATTGCGATATTATGTCATAATTTTGCTGAATTTGTATAAACTCGCAAGGGAATCAAAACCTATAGGGTACTTCCAGTTGGCCTAGGGTCATAAAATTTGGAATGAAGGTAGGTCTTAAAGCACAAGTAAAGGAAAAAATCTGAAAACTGCTTTCTGTCTTTCTGAATAGATATTCAAATTGGTTTACATGGATGACATCACACTTTAGTTTTGTATGTGGAAACCTAATTACACGTGTTACGCTCTCCAAGTGTGATCGGAACCCTTGGTGCGCGAGTCCTACTCGCACTTGGCCGGTTATTTCCTTTTAAGGATCGGAACCCTAAAAACATCCGGACGAATTGTAAACCTTCTCCTTTGGGAAGTCGGTTAAAAACAAAACCTCGTGTACCATCGAAATAACATAATACGCTTTATATTACCAACTAGCCAACAACTACGCGTCCTTATCCACCCTCCGTTGTTTCTCCTTCGCGGCTTCCAGCGCCTTCTCTCGCTCCTCGTCGTCGGAGAAGTACTCGGCGAGGTCGTCGGGCACGGCGGCGCCCGCGAGCGTCGAGCCGCGCTCCGAGAGTGTCTGCAGGCGAGCGAGCGGCTCCTCCAGCCTCGAGGAGGCGTCGAGGTGGCCGGCGGCGCTAGTTGCGTTGTGCGCTGTCACCGTCGAGTAGATTGACATGGCCTGGGGAGTTATTTATTTATTTAGCGTTTGGTCGCTGTCGTCTACATCACAAAGGTAGCAGCTTGAGCAGCCATTGGATAGCGACTTCGTCAGCGGAGTGGACTTGATTGTGTTTAAACAAACCAATGAAAAAAAAACTTAACAAAAGATCTGGGCCCGAATTCTATTGTTCACAGGCATACGACAAGCCTAGCACAAACTTCAATAGGAGGTATTTGGTATTCTACTAAAACCAGAATCCAATTCACAAGCGCCAGCGTACTTCGTATTCTACTGTCTAAAACGTAGTCACACTGGCGTCAAACTGGGGCGCCAGCGTAAGTACGTTTTGGACAGTAGAACGAAGTACGCTGGCGTCAAATTGGCGCCAACGTCAGAACGTTTTGGACAGTAGAATACGAAGTACGCTGGCTTCACGCTGGCGCTTGTGAATTGGATTCCGGTTTTAGTAGAATACCAAATATCTCATATTGAAGTTTGTGCCTGGCTTGTCGTACGCTTGTGAACTTAGTAGAATACGGGCCCTGCGTGGACGTCCGACGAGCATGTAGCTATTTTATTGCTGCAGCTAGAAATTAATGGTATGGATGTCAGACGTCGATGCGAATTTGTAATTGCACGATCTATTGCTGAACTTTTTTCTCGCTAAGCTTCTAGTTTTGGTAAACATCGTGGGGAAACGGGTGCTGGCCCCGTAGCACGCCAAGCGCGGCGCGGGTTTGGTGGCGGGGGCATAGACATAGCTCAGTCCCACACATTCCGACGACCGACCTCGCTTCAACGCGAGATATAAGTAGGTTGAATAGGGTACTATTGCTTTTGTGGAAACTTTTTTGAAAATAAAATTGAGGCCGTGATAAATGAATAGAAGATTTATTTAAATTTTGTGAAACCGATAAATGCTTTAAAATCATTAATTAATTTCCGATAGTGCATTGTCGCGCGCAAACGCTAGCCGCCATGTTTCGCTCGTGACGTCACTCCGTTAGTAAACACACGACTGCAAAGACCAATACTAATTTATGTCTATGGTTACTATCGGAGTGACATCAAGTCGGAATCAAAATGGCGAATGGTGTTTTAGTCAAATGACTAACCCAGTAGAAAACACGAGTTTTCAAATTTAATTATAAAATTTTCATTGCATTTTTATTGATTAATATCGACGATTCTCGTTTAGCGTTGTGGGCACCTACCTTCGGACATGCATTCTTAGATTTATTCTTACACGGGCAACAATAGCGTGTTACCTGTGCGACGAGGTTGCTCACGTCGCCCGCGTTGGCCGGCAGTATGAGCGTGTTGTTGGTGCGCGCGAGCTTGTTGAACGCGGACACGTACTGCTCCGCCAGCGTCAGCGACGCCGCGTGCTTGCTGTCCTGCACGCAGCCAGAACATCCACGTTTACATACAGGTACAGTGCTTCTGGCCCCACACTAGCGTGCCCTGTGACGCGGATCCAGAAACAGCGACATCACGAACATGTGACCATCCAAGACCCTTGATACGCAAGGCAAGATTTCAAGCTTGCCTTTCCGTCATTTGAACATAACACAGTTACCTACTCTGTCGAGAAGAATGACAACTTCGTACAAAAAAAAAACTATTTACTAGCGCCACCTAATGGGTAGGTTAGCGTTTTTTTGATGTAGTTGTCATTCTTATCGACAGAGTAGGTAACTGTATTCTGTTCAAATGACGGAAAGGCAAGCTTGAAATCTTGCCTTGTGTATCAACGGTGGGGGGGGGGGGGAAACCATGATGTGTTGTTTTCACAGTCAAGAATGAATCGGGGACGACGACGAGAGCTTGCGAATTCTTCGACGTTCCCAGGGGGACCATTTACTCTATGGTATACCTCTCCTTCCGCTGATACTGGAAGCCAGTGGCCTTAGATGTATTACAAGTGCTACGTAAGGCGGATTTCTCTTTTTAAAGGCGTTATTGACAGTAGCTCGAATTTTGTTCATGGATTGAATTTGATATCGCGCGCACAGATGAATTACCAGGCTTAGGCAAATGAAGCCGATCAATGGTTTCTTTTTAATTGACTGAAAACAGAAAGGAGTCCTTCCCTTATGGTGCTCCTAAATGTGCCAGGTTTTGCTGCAATATGTGGCCGGTAACTATTGGTGTCCCTCTCTTACTCACATGTTAGAGAAAGACACCAATAGTTGCCGGCCACATATTGCAGTGAAAATATGGCCTGTTTAGAAGCACCATTATAAAAGTACAAAACCCATTTTAATTAAGATTTTATCAATCAAGATCATGATGCGAATGTGCGCGATGCGGATGCGGATGCGAATACTGGTCACCTTGTCGGCGAGCGAGCCGCCGAGTATCCGTATGCCGCGCGCGCGCGCGTCCGCCACCGCCAGCATGGCCTGCGCCTCGCCCGACGCCTTATTGATCTGCTCCTGCTTTTCCGCCTCTGTAAACATACACACACACACTGGTGATACTTATATGTGTAGCGCAACAAAAGTCTAACGTAAACGACATAATATATGGCGTCCATTACACGCTAGGTTCTGCTGTCAGTTTTGCCACAGTCGGTGCTGTGACGGCTGTGACTGACGAATAACTGACCGTCTAATGCGATGAGTCGATGACTGATGGTTGACTGAAGTTGATTGACATCATGCAACCGTCATTCATGTCATGAATGACTGATGGAATTGACTGACGCCTGCATGAGCGTGGAATGGACGCCTATGTGCCAGCTTTGGCCACTGATTTACTAACGGCTGATTTCCGAGACGCTGTTCAAAGGGCACAATAAGTTAACAGAGATTTTTTTCAGCCAATCATGTGCCGTCACCGTTACCTATGAAAAGCGTCTCGGAAACCGGCTGTAACTAAGCTACAGTGGTTTATGCCTACATAACTATTTGACTAGTCACACTATCGCAACAACTTATCTAACTAATGTGAATCCTTAAAACCAACTTAAATTAAAGCAATCGAAATCCGTGGATTTTGATTCCTTTAGAGAGAGAGAGTTCCCCGCCCCCCCACCCCCTCACTGCCTCAGAGACAGAGAATCTTGGCGCACATACTTTTAAATTGAGCAACATTTTCGCAACAGCAGAATGTTCTTCCATTATCAATGGCATCTGTTTCGGCGATGGGCTAGCCCCCTGACACGCAACTCATCACTGGCCAAAAGTGGGCACAGTTATGCCTCTGCCACCCCGTACGGGATAGATATTAGACAGATGATGAGGTGGGACGCCCGCTGAACACAAGTGGGTGATCGCTCCTCTATTGTGACTGTTCCACCCAGTTCCCAGCCCGTATGGGAAAAGGCGTGACGCTATATTAAAGATTAAACATTTACATACAGGCACATACATTGCTTCTGGCCCCACACTAGGATACCCTGTGTCGTGGGAAGCAGAAACAGCGACATCAAAAACATGTAAACATCCAAGACCTTGGGTTTTTATTTATTTTGTTTTTTTTTTTGTTTTTATTAATAAAATAACTGTCCACCTAGAACAAAATAGACACCGGCGTAAACTGAGATGCTAAAAGCGTGAATAAAAGCAATAAAAGCGTGAGTTTTGCTTGTGATTTTATAGTGCGACATAAAAGAGTAGAAAATAAATAATGGCAACATAAGTGATATATTAGAGCACTATTGCGTATTTTGATAGACAATACAAATATGGCAATAAAGAAAACACGCAGTAGTCTGTGAATGTTGCCATCATTTAATTTCTACACTTTTATGTCGCACTATACGGAAGCATCTTTAGTTCGAGGCCATTACGATATTGACAAGTCGTCGGGATCCCACTGGGTGCGATTGGCACAGGACCGGGAAGATTGGCGATATAGAGAAGAGGCCTGTGCCCAGCAGTGGGTCGATGTGGGCTGAGGATGATGATGATGATGATGATGGTCGCTTGGTGCAACACCATCGAAAAATTGCAAATACCACGAGATGGCGCTAAGATATATGGGATTTATTCTAAAGATTAGCGCCACCTAGAAGTATGTTAACTGAAACCATGGCGTTTAAAGTACAAATCTTACTCCTCACGCCATCTCTTTTTTACGAAAGGTTACTAATTCTAATTTGTATGGCATGAGCAGCCTGTGCAGTTTCACTGACCGGAAGCCAGGATCCTAGCCTGCCGCTTGCCCTCGGCCACGTTGATGTCGGCCGCGCGTACGCCCTCCGACTCCAAGATGGCGGCGCGCTTCCGCCGCTCCGCCTCCACCTGCATCTGCATTGCCTCCATGATGCGCGACGGCAGCTTGATGTCGCCTGGGAAGCAGCACAATCAGCTTTCACTACCTAAATCAATGCGAGGGTAGCTTCATATCGCCTGGGAAGCAGCACAATCAGCTTTCACTACCTAAATCAATGCGAGGGTAGCTTCATGTCGCCTGGGAAGCAGCACAATCAGCTTTCACTACCTAAATCAATGCGAGGGTAGCTTCATATCGCCTGGGAAGCAGCACAATCAGCTTTCACTACCTAAATCAATGCGAGGGTAGCTTCATATCGCCTGGGAAGCAGCACAATCAGCTTTCACTACCTAAATCAATGCGAGGGTAGCTTCATATCGCCTGGGAAGCAGCACAATCAGCTTTCACTACCTAAATCAATGCGAGGGTAGCTTCATATCGCCTGGGAAGCAGCACAATCAGCTTTCACTACCTAAATCAATGCGAGGGTAGCTTCATGTCGCCTGGGAAGCAGCACAATCAGCTTTCACTACCTAAATCAATGCGAGGGTAGCTTCATGTCGCCTGGGAAGCAGCACAATCAGCTTTCACTACCTAAATCAATGCGAGGGTAGCTTCATGTCGCCTGGGAAGCAGCACAATCAGCTTTCACTACCTAAATCAATGCGAGGGTAGCTTCATATCGCCTGGGAAGCAGCACAATCAGCTTTCACTACCTAAATCAATGCGAGGGTAGCTTCATATCGCCTGGGAAGCAGCACAATCAGCTTTCACTACCTAAATCAATGCGAGGGTAGCTTCATGTCGCCTGGGAAGCAGCACAATCAGCTTTCACTACCTAAATCAATGCGAGGGTAGCTTCATGTCGCCTGGGAAGCAGCACAATCAGCTTTCACTACCTAAATCAATGCGAGGGTAGCTTCATGTCGCCTGGGAAGCAGCACAATCAGCTTTCACTACCTAAATCAATGCGAGGGTAGCTTCATGTCGCCTGGGAAGCAGCACAATCAGCTTTCACTACCTAAATCAATGCGAGGGTAGCTTCATATCGCCTGGGAAGCAGCACAATCAGCTTTCACTACCTAAATCAATGCGAGGGTAGCTTCATATCGCCTGGGAAGCAGCACAATCAGCTTTCACTACCTAAATCAATGCGAGGGTAGCTTCATATCGCCTGGGAAGCAGCACAATCAGCTTTCACTACCTAAATCAATGCGAGGGTAGCTTCATATCGCCTGGGAAGCAGCACAATCAGCTTTCACTACCTAAATCAATGCGAGGGTAGCTTCATATCGCCTGGGAAGCAGCACAATCAGCTTTCACTACCTAAATCAATGCGAGGGTAGCTTCATATCGCCTGGGAAGCAGCACAATCAGCTTTCACTACCTAAATCAATGCGAGGGTAGCTTCATATCGCCTGGGAAGCAGCACAATCAGCTTTCACTACCTAAATCAATGCGAGGGTAGCTTCATATCGCCTGGGAAGCAGCACAATCAGCTTTCACTACCTAAATCAATGCGAGGGTAGCTTCATATCGCCTGGGAAGCAGCACAATCAGCTTTCACTACCTAAATCAATGCGAGGGTAGCTTCATATCGCCTGGGAAGCAGCACAATCAGCTTTCACTACTAAATCAATGAAAGAGCAGCTTGATTTTGCCTGGGAAGCAGTACAGTCAATCAATGCGAGGGTAACTTCATGTCGCCTGGGGAGAAGCTGGATCAATCAGCTTTCACTACTAAATCAATTCAATAGAATATTTTGAACCTTCTATTTTATGATTCAACAGAAATGGCACATATTTGCCAAAGCTTGACTTTGTTTTGTACATGTCGGCGGCCGATCATAGAAGTGGGCACCATATCATTAAATTCTGAAATGGCATATGGCCGGTTTTAATGAAAACATGTCTTTTTAAAAGCATTGTTATTCAGCACTATGTGATGTTTTTTGTGTTATACATGTCAAACGAACGTGCTGCACTCGCCCCCTTTAGTCTTCACCTAAGCTGCCTCAGTCTTTGCCTTAAGATATTTCATCATTTCATGATATTTTATATTTGAGCACATCATCAGCCGCCAACATACATATTATTATCTTCTCTATTGCACAGATTAATAAAAAGTTAGGAACAGATTGGACACTGTACATAATTGTTCAACTAAAAAGCGACCCTTGCTACAACGCAACAAAGTACAATTCATGCTGTGTAGCGCCCGCACTTCGATTACTTGCCTAAAAGTTGCCTCTCTTTCTGTCGCGTAACTCTATCCTCGTCTGAAGCGGCCCGTGAAACTAAGGTAGTATAGGTTCCTACCTAACCTTTTACATAATGGCCAGAAATCCTATCGACAGTCAGTAGGATAGTGACCTTTATTCATCTGTGCAGTGACGAAACAAAACATGCAGTATTTCTTCGCCTTCATTTTAGTAAGTAACTACACGCGGGGCTAGATAGAACCGGGCGGCACACGGCAACCTACTGAGGCGGGCCATGCGGCGGGGCCGCGGATCTACTTGTGGCTTTGCAGGTAAAGAGCGGAGTGTTACACGCCTGTGTATTGTTTGTATGTGGTTCTGTTAAGTGCAATAAATACATACAATATTAATATGTCAATTAGCATCATAAATTGAATAATTATTACCATCAATCAGAATCCTGATTTTAGATTTGTGAACCTTTTTTTTTAATTATCATTTACTCACGGATCTCGTATCTCAAGCAGGTAATCCCCCATGCCTCACTGGCTTTATTGATGGCTTGTACTATTTGAGTGTTGAGTGATTCTCGCTCCCGAAACACTTTGTCCAGAGATATCTGTCCGAGCTCAGATCTCATTGTTGTTTGTGCCAACTGTGTTATTGCAAATTCAGGGTCCTCCACACCATATGATGCTAGAAAAAAATACATTGATTAAAAAGATACCTATTACATCCTTTATTCTTATTGGTAGCCAATATTTATCTCCTATACATATTCAAAGAAAAGGGTTTCCAAAACCTAGAGGTTACAATTAGAAATTAGGTACTCACAGAGTAGTAAGTAATTCAAACATGCAAAATAAAGACATCAGAATGCAAATGTATTTACCAAGGTAAGGGTCTATAATGCGAAGATACAGAACTCCGTCGATGTTCAGAGTGACATTATCAGAGGTTATGGCACTCTGTTTTGGGACATCAATAGCTATTTCTTTTAGGCTTTGAACATATTTTATCTTGTCCAGAATAGGCCACAGTACATTCAACCCAGGGTCTAAGATTCTGTGGAATTTTCCCATTCGCTCGACGATCCAAGCCTGAAAACAAAGGTAAAAAAGTTCCCTGTGCATATTTGTTTTAGATTCTTTATAAGAATTTGCATATCTGATACGGACCTCTTGTTGAGGGACAAACATGATCATTGTGTTGAGAGGGGTGGACGAGCGGTATCTAGCGTACACGAAGCGGACATCATTTTGATTCTGAGCTTCAATTCTCAAAGCATTCTGCAAAATACAAATTGCACCATAGGTTAGGAAATTTCCTAAATAACGTACTATATCAAAACCTTCATTACGTTATTTACGAACCCGGAGAGGAAGTGCCTTTGAGAGGAATAGTCTAGACCGGGAAAACATTGTATTGGCGTATTTTAACAGATGTAAATTATTAAATTTTATTCAAAATTTCGCACAAGACAAGAGAACTCATTTTTGAGATTTTCGTCGGCATATGAAGATACGTTCAAAAACTCGATAAGTCAAATAAGCTAAACTTTCTCTTACTCTTTTGAAGAATTATCTTTTCTTTTGCACATTCTTGGGAGGCTTGAAATAAGTTTGAAGCCTTGAAATAGTAAAATCAATATAAAAAATGCTTAATTTAATAATAACATGAGTGGTTTGAGATTTTCGTCTTTTGATTTTTCGTTTCGATTACTTTCGATCATGTTTCAATTAGGTTTTCGAGCAGGTTGATTGTCAACTAACGATGTTCAGAAAGCTTTTGTGGGTCATCCATCTAGAAACAAAGTTAAAGCATAAAGGATTTAAATAAAATTCTTCTTACGGTAAACGTGTAGTAAAATTAAACAAATATATTAAATACGTACTTCACTGCTAATTTTAGGTAAACATTATTAATAATGTTTGTTGATAATGTAACTCAGTGAAGGATCCCCATGTGCCCATGTAATCTCAGAACTCATGGCGCGGTTTGCCAATTTGTGTTTTGTTTGTTTGTTTAGTCAATATAATTGTTGATACATAAAAAGATTTTAATTTGGTTTACTACCAAGATCAAAAGCCATGGAAGTGAATCAAGAAATATCATCCTCTCCAGTTCAAACATTACCAAAACAAAGTGAACCCACAAGAAGTATAGCTAAGCTGAGAGTTTTAAAAATACAAGAAAAAGTTCTAGATAACGTAATAGCTAAGACCATCCAAAATCTATGTAAATCAATCTCTGATGATAGTTTGGAAACAGTTCATGTTTCTATCTCTAACAGTGGATGTCCAAAGACCATAAAGTCCCTCGAAGAACTACAAACTTTATTTGAAGACATCAAAGAAATGACCTCACAACAAGAAAAGTTAGATGACTGTGGTGAGTGGTTTAAAAATACACGAAATATCTCATGAATTCATCTCACTTCATCTTTGAGGAACGCGGCCTTTCCTACCGTGTTGCTCGAACACAGTCGAAGCACTTCATCATCTCACCATAATCGCCAAATCAAAAATTACGGTCGGAAATGCATCTGGTACCGCCTGAGGGCTACCGAGGGGCTAAAGGGCCTATTAGACTACGCTGTCTACCGTGCCCTGCCTCCCGGGTTCCTGTCTCCCAGGCAGGATGCCGAGTTATTACACCTACCGCGAGAAATCGTTCCCTGTCTGACTCACTGTCTAATAGACGTGTGCAATCGTTGACAATCAGTCCTTGCTTGCCATCAAGATAAGTGCAATAATTGCTCCGTTACGATCTCATTCACTGCAGGGACATAAGGCAATCTAAACTAAACAGCCATTTATAAACACTATACTTACTCCGAGTCCAAATGACTAGTATACTCCAAGGAACTAGACAAGTTCTTTGAAATCCCCGACTGCCGGAGTATGTCTATATTAACGGAACTATGTCCGGACCTACGACGTCTCGTTCCATGTCCGTTCCTTTACATTTGCACACGTCTATAGACAGTGAGTTAGACAGGGAACGATTTCTCGCGTAGGTGTGATAACTCGGCATCCTGCCTGGGAGACAGGAACCCGGAGGCAGGGCACGGTAGACAGCGTAGTCTAATAGACCCATGACTTTTGGGCCTAGTAGACTGCGCTGTCGGCAGGGCCCTGTCTGACTCACTGTCTCTTTCTAGTCGTTCCATCATGAGTGAGACGTCTATACAAATCGTGCCCTGCCGACAGCGTAGTCTAGTAGGCCCATTTTGTCTGTGTCGGTAGGAACTGTTGGTGTTAATGTTCTGAGGTTGGTGCATGGTTGGTGTCGTTTAAAAAGTGTTGCTATTATTTGTAGTATTTGCCGATTTATGGGGCATATTTTTATGAAAGAATAATACAAGTGTCACTTGCAGCAAAAACACTAATTACCTTAAACGTCTTTATTCCATTTAGTAGCTGTCAC
Organism: Argyresthia albistria; assembly: GCA_963457715.1. Taxonomy (NCBI): domain Eukaryota; kingdom Metazoa; phylum Arthropoda; class Insecta; order Lepidoptera; family Argyresthiidae; genus Argyresthia; species Argyresthia albistria. The sequence continues at coordinate 5,959,317 of OY735271.1, read as the reverse complement.
AAAATATGAAATATGTCAAATTTAATTGCGATTAGTGCGGTAATCACAATTAAAGTTTTTGAGCCAAGCCACACTAAATCTTCTGTTCATAACTATTATTCTCGTGCGTGCTAGTATTCATATGTACAAAGTAACTTTAAAATTAACAAATATAAACCGAAATAGAAACAATGCTATTAAAGGTCATATTATAATTATTACAGATATTAATCTTATAAAAAAGAATGTATTGACAGTGGAAAATAAAATTGATGCCCTTAAATCGTGTCTCAAAATGGAAATGTCTCTACTTAAAGATACAGAGCAAGACCTAACGAATCAGGTATTTTTGTGGTTGTAGTTTTTTAATAAAAACTTATACTCATACAGTTCAAATACTCGATCGAAAAAGTGTTTGAGTTCAGATGAAATTAACATTACGATTAGATACCGGATTTTAAGCAACATAAAAAGATCAAAATATGCATGCAAGAAAAACAGCTAAAATATGCTCGGAAATCCATAAATCGACCATAATATGCAAAATAAAATTATAAAAAGTCACATTTTTACTGTTTTTCATTTAAAAAAACTATTATGTCTCAACGATAACAGATTTACAATCGTATTTGCGACAATATCAAGTGTAAAGTTGAGTCACTGAAACAATTTGAATACTTTTTCGATGCGATTTTTTTCCTGCTACCGGTTAGAGCTCGTCTAAGCTGAAATGACGCGCCCCACTCCTTGGTTTTTTATGACAAGTTAATACAAAACCAAGGAGTGGGGTGCGTCATTTCAGATTACACGAGCTCTACCTACACTGAAAAGACAATAAACCAAAAACTTTACCAACAACCTTACCCTGAGTTGCGCGAAACAAATGAGTAATTTAAGTTTTGACTAAAATAATGTTATATGGATTCTCGTGATAACTCAAATAAAAAAGTTTAAGTAACCATGAGATTGTTGTGATTAAATAAGCTTTTTTTTGTTTCGTGCAACTCAGGTATAGAGAGTTTGACCATATGACCATATGACCATGACTTACACTTGCCTGATTGCCTGTGCTGAAAGTATTTAGTATCTATTTAAAATTGTGGTACAAGTGGACTTAGTAAAGTAGATACATACCTATATAGGTACATATTTATGGATTGTGATTGTGATTTTATTGAAAATTACAGATCCATAATAATTTGGTTTGTACTGAACAATCAGTTTTCAAGAAGACTGTGTATGTCAAGAAAGTTCGATTACAACAATTTAATAGTGTTGTACCCAGTCCAGTGAAAGCTCTTATAAATATACCTTCAAAGTGTAAAGTAAGTAAGATAAATTATTTTGTCTAAAATAATGCTTTGTGACAAATTATATTATTAAAACCATATTTTTGCTCCGCAGGAAGTACAAAATTTTCAGGAATTTATTTTTGAACATTCTCGCCATGGAAAATGGAATCAATATAACCATAACATGTTTGTCCAATCTTGGAATAAATATTTCAGATGCTCGTTAAACGAAAAAAAATATATTATTTCTGCTTTGGATAACTTCTCCTTGTTTGTGCAGGAATTATCTCTCAAGATACCAGGTGATTTATATATTTTTGCCTTTGCCAACCCGTATGGAAAAACTTTGTACTCTATAACTTTGTACGCTTGCCTTTGTACTCTATTTTTATGTATTTTTTGTTTTCTTAATTGTGTATAATGCGACATAAATGATGGCAACATTCACAGACTACTGCGTGTTTTCTATTGCTATATTTGGATTGTGTATCAAAACACGCAAAATGCTCTCATATGTCACTTATGTTGCCATTGCCATTATTTATTTTCTACTCTTTTGTGTTGCACTATAATAATTATGTACGTGCACTAAAGAAATAATGAATTATGAAAGTAATACATACTTTTTACCTTGTTAGCACCATTCCATCAAAACCGCAGTGTTATAAGAATACTGCTGGTAGTAGTTATTACTTCGTATCTGTTATTAATTCTACTTTCTACTAGTAATTAATATTATATACATTTTTTATTTTGCTTCCAGGAGTAACTCTTAACGAAATCAATGGACATTCAAAATGGTATTTAGAATATCTTCATCTGGAAGATCTACAGAAACAAGCTATTTATCAATGGAGGGAAAAAAGGTCTATTGTGAAGAAATCACAACATACGGTACCTAATAATAATTTTAAAGGGACACTATTATTAATAAATTCCTTAGAAAATAACATGATATACCTTAATTTCAGGGCTTCAATATTCATGAAAGTGAATCAAAGTTTTCAGTGAAAAGTAAAAATAATTGTCCAAAATCTTCGAGTGACAGAATCGGATCTTCAAAAAGTCACGATGTTCTTAATAATCAACTGTCAGTAAAGAACGAGAGCTTTTCTAAAAAGAAAAACTACAATGAAGCCGACTACCTCACAAGAATTACACGTCCCACTGATCAGTGGAATAACAGATGTTTTGGAGCAATTGATACTTACGAGCTGGGAAAAATAAACAGCGTAGAATCTATTCAAAAACTGTAAGTAGTACCTACTTGTTACAATAATTTGATCTTTTTTAATCAAATGAAGCTTTTTAAATATAAAATAATACTTTTTTATTATTTTGAAAAAATAAATACTTTCTTGTTTAGGTTTCTGCTATATCCTGCATTATAATGTACTAGCGACCCGCCCCGGCTTCGGTTGGGTGCAATGCACGGTGCACTATATTTTGTATTATACATATAAACCTTCCTCTTGAATCACTCTATCCCATGGACTTATTATTATAGTATTAAGTTCATAATCTGTCTAATAAAAAAACCGCATCAAAATCCGTTGCATAGTTTTAAAGATCTAAGCATACATAGCGGCAGACAGCGGGAAGCGACTTTGTTCATACTATGTAGTGAAATAATTTTTACAATTTTTTTCTTTTTCTTTTCTTTTCAGTTTTGTTCCTCAGTGGAGAGCCTCATTGTGAATTGTAATGTGATATAAGAATGTTTTATTATTATTTTATCAAGGTACACAATAGAGCAACATGCCATTTTCCATACAGGGTGGCAGAGGTATATTTTTGCCTACTTATCTTGTGCAAAAAAAAAGAACTTCAGTAGTTCCAAATTTGTCACTAGATGTCGTAGGCGAGACATAGGGTTGGCTTTTATATACTCTGTCTGTTTTAATTATTGTAGTCAATTTAATCTGAGTCAATAATTCCTATTGATAATTTAAATCATTCATTTATGTACGGTCGCCTGCTTCTAAAAGTATACAGGCGGGGTGCAAGCAGTGATGCCATCTAGTAACCAGCTTGTAACTACAACGTACTGGGTTATAGTTCCGTGGACGTGTTGTGGTGTGTGTGGCAGTGTTGTATAGCGAGTGTGTTTGAGTAGGTGTAGAATAAGTAGTCAATTTCATACAACCGTGACATAGTGACCGTGGCGTAGTGGTTAATGGCGGCGAGTCGCAGAAACTACCACGAATGTTTTGGACCTACTTCGAATCCTATTATTGTCTTTTTTGTGACTTAAAAGAAAATGTTATATACAAGTTTTCTTTACTTTCTTTTTATTTTTGTATTCAATTATCAATAATTGAATACAAAAATAAAAGGGTTGATAAATAAAATAGCTGGAATTTAATTTAAAAGTTTATTAGTAAAATATCAAAACATATAAAGTTGACGAGTAATATTAACTCATAAATATTAAATACGAAGTGAAGTGAATCAACATGTTACACAATTGTAACAATAACATCACTCACCTTCTACCTATAACTTTCCTGACCTGACACGCCAACATGGGGTAGTTAATTTATGACCGGTAAAAAACGCCGAGGGAGTGAATATTCCTAAATAGGAATATGAAATTATCTTATCTTATCTTATCTATATTCATACAAATAAATAATACTTCACTTTATCTTAAAATGCTTAATAGCGAGTTGCTGCACCCTCGTGGTTGATGACTTCCTGCAGCCGTCTCAACATGCCTGTCACCATATTCCAGCACATATCACGGCCGCGATACGACTCCCATGTTGACGTGACTAGTTTGTCTAAGTTTATCTTATTTCTTACTTCGGACGGGTCCCAGTTAAGCACCATTTGGCCCCACAAATTTTCAATTGGATTGAGATCAGGGCTTTTAGAGGGCCAATCAATAATAGTCATATTCGATTGTGTCCTTAACCAATCACTAACAACTTGTGCACGATGAACTGCACAGTTATCATGCACGAAGTAAATATGATGTGGTTCAGGATACACATTGCGCACTGAGGGTAACATGACATCTCGTAACAATTCTAAATATCTTAGACCAGTCATACGGCCCCCTACTTCAACTAACTCGCCAGGACCCATCGAAGAAATCCAGCCCCAGTAGCCGAGAGTAATCCTGCCACTGGTTCTGCAAGGAAGCGTGTTAACTACATCGTAACGTGTTCCTGTTGTTCTCCACAAAAATTTTCTACCATCTTTGTCTGATTTAAAACATTTTTCGTCAGTGAAAATTACAATATTATCCTGCCAGTTAAAATTTAAATATTGGCGAGCGAATTCTAGTCTTGCTTGGCGATGGGCTGGTGATAACGCTATTTTCCTCGCTGGTCGATAGCAATGAATACCGCCAACATGCAGATGTCGGCGCACTAGATCCATAGATATTCCATGTTGCAGGGCCGTGGAACGAGTCGTAGCAAAGGGATCCGCTGTATGAGCTGCTATAATTTCTCGGTGGCGGGCACAAGCAGGGGTATACGTGAAAGATTTCCGTCCACGTCTCAAGTTGTTTATCTCGCCTGTGCTAGCATACCGCCTTATCCATAATTGGACGGTTTTTCTCTGCAAATAAATAAAAACATTGTAAGGCCTTTCATTATTTTCGCATGTGTGAAAAGAGGTCACACTTAGTTCAGATACAACTGCCACAAAACCTATCGTATTTGGATGACTATAATATTGGACATAGATACCTACCGTTATTTGCAATCGGCGAGCTATTTCACTAATGCTCACATTATCCTCTTGCAAAACAATGATCCTTGCCTTCATAATCGCCGTTAAATGATGCATTGCGAACCAAAACAGAATTAAAAAGCTGATAATGAAACAATCACACAATCGATAGGAGCAATAAACAACAGTAGCTGTCAGATGCAATGTAGCAGACGACTAACTAAAACTTACTTCTTTTATTTATTATTGTGGGTAGACCTAGTTAATTTATTTGATCATGATTGAACAACAAACGTTTCTTTGCGTCAGTTTTACACTGGCTCCACTCAACGATTTATAAATTACTCTGGCTACTAACTATTACTTATCGGTGCTTACTACTGATGTCAAGAAAGTTAAAAAGCAAAAACAATAACCACTATTTATTTTTCTACATGTGGGATTTGAACCCGGGACCGCCGCCGCCGCATCAAAACATGAATGCAACGCGCATTGCCACACGGACTATCACTAACTTTGAGAGAGTGATCGAAATAATCTATCGGTTATTACAGCCGCCGCCGCCGCCCCGCCCCGCTTGTAGGCATTCCGTAAGCAGTTCATTTATGTTTCATAGATGGCATTACCTGCGTGCTGCCTCCTGTATACTTTTAACGTCAACCGACCGTACATTTTTCATTTTTATAGTTTTAATTCAATTGTCATTTTTCTTTTTTTTTCTTTTTAGACTTTATTGCACAAAAACATAAAATAACTGGCCAAGTGCGAATCGGACTCGCGCACGAAGGGTTCCGTACCATTTTCCAATTTATTTTGTTTTTTAGTATTTGTTGTTAAAGCGGTAACAGAAATACATCATTTGTGAAAATTTCAACTGTCTAGCTACCATGGTTCATGAGCAGTGATCGGAGTAGGCAGAGCTATTTTATGTACTTGCCATATGTAAGAATAATATGGATACTCCCCGAATCTGATTTGAATTGAATTCTAGTGGTGCAGAAAGAGACAAAAACAGGTGGGTCACTCTTGTTTTCGTTTCGTTTCGAGGAACACCCCGCTATTGTTTTTGTTTGGCGATATCACGACGAGTTTCAACAAAGCGGCAACGTCGCACGTTAGGAAAAAAGTTTGGCAACGTGTTGCTGATATAAAATTTACAATGTCGCTCATGCGCTTATTGCCTTACATAAACCATGTTTTATACTTATTGATAAAAACAATTATATTTATTAAAACCCCGGAGTATCAGTCCCAATACCATGGATTATCCATAATAATATCAATGTTTGCGGTCAATGAACCTAAATAGCTCTGCCTACTCCGATCACTGTTCATGAGATACAGACAGATAGACAGACATGGATAGACAGACAGACGGACAGACAGGCAGACGGACAGAGAAGTCTCAGTAATAGGGTCCCGTTTCCCTTAGTAACTTAATTTTCCGGAAAATCTACGCATTTCCTCACAAAAAGAAAAGCACTTTGGTGAGGAAAGTGACCACCAGCTATCCATTAAACACCTTTTTATAATCAAATTAAGCATGAACGATATAAAAACCAACCCCATGTCGACATCTGTTGGCATCTTTCAGAACTATTTTTAGCTGTCAGAAAATCGCCTATTACTTAAAATTATATTATAATTAAATTATAATATAATTATCTTTAGGTACAAACCATAAGTATTCATCGCCTATCTGCGTTTTGGCTCTCACATACATGCAATATAAAATAATTGAAACAAAAAGTAAACTTTAGAAAAAACCGACTTCCACAAACCCTATTTGATTAGATTGAGTTTAATACAAACTGTAACCCCTTATCCCCCCCCCCCCCCCCCCCTTGGGGAATTAATTTTGTCAAATCTCATATCAGTGCTACCCCACGCTACTAAGGAACCCCTGTACAAAGTTTCATGGCTCTAGGTCCACCGGTTTAGGCTATGCGTTGCCTGCCCGTCAGCCACGCATTGTATTTGTACCTAGTATTGAGCAGATTTGGTGGCCATATGTGGTCTTCATCAGCAGTTTCGCATCACAATATTATGCTTACCATATGCATTTGCACGAGCTATTATGAAAAACACAAAAATCACTATAGGTCTGCCTATAATATTTAAAGAGTTCCCTCGATTTCTCCAGGATCCCATCATCAGATCCTGACCTGGTGTCAATGGGACCAATAGGAAGGTAAACCCTTTCAAACAAAAAAATAATTTTCCAAATCGGTCCATCCGTTTAGGCGCTATCGAGGCACATACATAAAAAAAAAAAACATCCGGACGAATTGTAAACCTCCTCCTTTGGGAAGTCGGTTAAAAAGTTACGACATATAGTGCGACATAAAAGAGTAGAAATTTAATAATGGCAACATTCAAAGACTACTGCGTGTTTTCTTTAATGCCATATTTGGATTGTCTATCAAAACACGCAATAGTGCTCTAATATGTCACTTATGTTGCCATTATTTATGTCACTATAAAATCACAAACAAAACTCACGCTTTTATTCAGAAATGGGATCATTATGATCGATTCTCGGGATATTGTTTATTAGATGCTGGCAACATTATTTTTTCAACTGCAAAATATTTAGTTATGTTCTGAGATAGGTACCCTTCCTACTCTATCTACGTAGGTACTCCGCTCAGGTACTCCGCCACACCACAGATAACTTTAAACTGTCATTGTGTCATTTCTTTTTTTTTTTTTAATTCCTTCGTCCCTTCATTGGACAGGCAAAGGTTGTGAGACCATACAGCCAATTCTTCTTTTTTTCTTTCAATAAATCATTGATGATTGTTCACTTCAGTTTCAGTGACGCTGACGTGGACCATTCGCGTCTGGCCGGCTGTAATTTAGGAGTTTTCTCCGGTATTTTTTGATAGATTTGCTCCGTTGTTGTGCCAAGTAATTGGCCGAGGACGGACGACTTGTCCACGCATTAAAAATAGCAAGATATAAGACTAAACTCGTGTTAACCATGGTTGCTCTGGCTGCCTTGGGGGTTTTGCTGCTGGTGGCTTCTGCGTGGTCCGATGACTCGCCAAAGGGACCTAAAGTTACTCACAAGGTACGTATCAAACTATAAAATCTATCTGTTCATCAATAGATACTTTTTTTAGGGCTAAATGTACCGTCCGTTGATTGTCCGTTGTGCTTGGTCACTGTCTAATCTTGCGTGGCGGGGGGTCGCTGACCTTCGATTCATCCTGAGTTTCAAATGACGCTACAAGTTTTATAATAGGCTTGTGGCCAAGGTAATCCAATAAATCTAGGAACAAGTCTGTTGAAGCATTATGTACAAAATGGCTTGACATTGTTAGAATTGTATATTTCCAGCAGATATATTTTATAAAGTCAATTTAGTGCAAAAAAGGCAGCATTTGATGGCACTTTTACATTACGTCATTCTGTTATTATTTCATAGAACTCAGGAACAAAAGTTCCATTGTGACAGTTCATAAAAAGCATCTATTTTGACTTGACAGGCCACAAGCCTATTACAGCTATTTTTTACTCTCAACATGTAGTTTGAATATTCCTTTGTCTGACTGAATAAATGCTTGATTGTTTAATCTATCCTTCCTAACTTTATGCAGCTACAGTGCAGGTTCTTTTTAATTTTTGGTTTGGTATTGTTGTCGTTTCCTGAAGATCTTGTTTCCCTCTTATTATACTTCTACTATGAAGTACTATACCACCAACATGCATATAGGTACTGTCAGTTACTGTTATAATGGTCATTGTATTGCAATTTATTTGATTTGTAACATCCTTTGAATGTGTTGACCAAATACTGTCTTATGTACCTCCAATAAAGCACTATACTATTGCTATCAAATTGCTTGAAGAGATGTATACTTTACATGTGGCATCCATCTCCATTATTACTGTATAATACATTTCATAAGCCTTAACAGTTAACACAGTTAACCTATTACACATTTAATTCAATATTTCTTTAATATATTTTATTTATTATCAAATATAAAAACATGTCATACACATGACCTCTTGAGCCTTAAGACGGCGCCTTAGGCAAAAACAGCCTTTAGCAAAACACAAATCGCTTGGAATGATGAGTATTATTGCTGTATGTTTTTTCACTAGCTTGTTTATCACTAGTGTCAGAGTGACTTTGCTTTCCCATAAACATTATTTTATTAATTTTGCTTGATAGAAAAGTCTCCTGAAGTTGCCAGAAAATCTGTCTTTCACAATGATATATTTTACAATTTCGCACCACATCCGCATTTGTGTTCTTGTTATTTATCCAATCATTATAAAAATAGCACAGTATGCTCCTCAGTTAGACTTGTTTAGCTTGGCTTTTAACTTTTTTTATTTAATTTCCTTTAAAAATAAGTTAAGGATGAAATTCTAAGTTCTGATTGCCTAGGGCCAATCAGAACTTAGAATTAAATAGCTCCCAATTATTTACTCAGTTGTTACATAATATTTTTTTTGTCCAGTAGGTAGGTGTAATGTGCTTTACTTATTGAAGAAAAAAGTAATTGAAAAAAAAATTCAGAATGTTTTCTTATTTTTCTGTTGATCCCTATTTTATTTTTTTTCCAAATTCTATATCCATAATTTTTGTTTTTCGCCCAGTACCTAGCACCAAACACAATCTACTTGAGAAGTAAGTTGCTCATCCCATCATGTAATTTATTGAGCACCATTTGACAACCGAGATACAGTGTTTTCACTAGTTCGGTTGTCACTGATCCCTCCTATTTTACGATAAATGTTCCTAATTAAGTATCTCCTTATTTTAGTTAAGTAGAATCTGTGTAAACCATGTTATCTGTCAATAAACAATTCATTTCATTCCATCTAAATAGTGTTAAATCGATAAAAAAAATGACGATTCAACACACTGCAAGTAGAAAACCGTAGAATAGTAACAAAATGTGTTACGAGAATTCAAGCCCATTAAGCGAAAGAGAGCAAATTCAGACTGCTTACTTGTTTTGCAGTTAGCATGACCGTATGTGAGTAAAGACAGTGATAGTGTGCAAGTGCGATAGCATGATTATCGACGCCAACTAAGTTTTTTTTCTTCAATTAATCGCATTACTTATAGCAGTATCTGACTCACAAAATTATAAGCAAATATTTAATCTACCCTTCCCCAGGTCACCTTTGACCTGAGCATAGGTGGTGAACCGGCCGGCAAGATCACCATTGGTCTCTTCGGCAAGACCGTTCCCAAGACTGTGGAGAACTTCTACCAGCTGGCGCAGAAGCCCAAGGGCGACGGTTACAAGGGCAGTAAGTTCCACCGAGTCATCGAGAACTTCATGATCCAGGGTGGAGACTTCACCAAGGGTGATGGCACTGGAGGTAATAATATGTATAGTAATAATAATAAGTAAAATATTCAGAGTTAGTTTTTGGGAAAAAAATATAATTAACCACATTTCTATTCTTTGGGATTGTCATAAAATAGAATAGTAATTTTAGCAGAGCTATTCTAGTATAATATTATGAGGATATGGAAAGACCCAGACTATAATACATTTGGCCTGAGTTGGTTAGCTGATTTATATGAAGAATGAAGAAGTGAAAAATAAAGTTGCTCTGATCAAATCGGTTTCATAATGAAAGTTGCTCAGAATGAAGTCCCTAAGAAAGTAAATTCTCATTTTGAATTAATTCATTTACACCTTGTACATGCTTTGTTTGAATATGACACTGTAAATCAAAGAGCTTTTTCTGTTGAAATGTTTATCAATTCATCCCAATATGGCATTTCGCAGTTGGCACAAATCCCATATTTACTGCATGCATGCATTGTGCCGTGTGTATGTTTAAGTACATTGCCAAATCACAACATTCATAGAAGTAAGAACAATTCCCGATGTTTATAAACACTTGTTACACTTGTATTTCACACATTGTTGTTTTGCTTTCTTGGCTGTAACATGTACACATTTTTAGGGTTCCGTACCCGAAGGGTGCCAAACGGGACCCTATTACTGAGACTTCGCTGTCCGTCTGTCCGTCCGTCCGTCTGTCACCAGGCTGTATCTCATGAACCGTGGTAGCTAGACAGTTGAAATTTTCACAGATGATGTATTTATGTTGCCGCTATAACAACAAATACTAAAAATCAAAAGAAATTTTATATTAAGGGGGGCTCCCATACAACAAACGTGATTTTTTTGCTCATTTTTGCTCGATATTGATAATGGTAGCAGGTAGACGCTTAAAATGTTCACAATATATTGAGTATATTATTTACTTAAAAAATAAATAATTAAATTAATATTTAGGGGGGGCTCCCATACATTATTTTTTTTTGCGGTTTTTTATAGATGGCACGGAACCCTTCGTGCGCGAGTCCGACTCGCACTTGGCCGGTTATTAAACTTCTGTAGTTCTATGTAGATACCAACTTGAAATGGTTTTTTTTTTCAAATCTTGGTGGATTTTTTTGTCAGGCCGCTCAATCTACGGCGAGCGCTTCGAAGATGAGAACTTCAAGCTGCGCCACTACGGCGCCGGCTGGCTGTCGATGGCCAACGCCGGCAAGGACACCAACGGCTCCCAGTTCTTCATCACCACCGCCAAGACGCCCTGGCTGGACGGCCGGCACGTCGTCTTCGGCAAGATCCTAGAGGGCATGGTGGGCGCCGATTACTTTAAAAAGAACCATTACTGATAGATTTATTGTTTCATAACGTCTTTTTTGCACACTAATAATTATTAGGTACAAGAAGTAGGTACTTATGGGGTTTATCACTAATATAATAAGAGCATCTCTTTCAGCAAACTAAGTTTCAAGATTTGTTAGACTAGATAGTCATCTTATATTGGATAGAATTAATGAATGAGATACTTGTTAGACTCAAATCTAAAGCAAAGCATGAGTCTTTAGTAACAATAATAAATAACTATCTTCCCTCTAAGGCTGGATTTTACCAACAAAAAGTTATACGGAGAATAACTATCCCGGGGATAAGAAAAGAGTAACTTCTACTTTTTCATAGACACCAGTGACACCTATTCAATTCAATTCAATTTATTTGCGATAAATTACAGTAATTTTAACAGATGTTATGTTGTTAAATACAATGTCCTAGCGTAATTTTACCAATAGTGGCATAGCAATTTCATAATCTAGATCAGATCAACTCATTTTGAACTGTCATTTGTCATACAAGTTATTCCCGGTAGGTATAACTTTTTATTGGTAAAAGCCAGCCTTAGTGACATAAAAATAATATTCATTTACATGAACCCCACTATGTACCTACCTGAACCTTTGATAAGATAAGGACTTTAATTACTGTTGTGCTGATAAAGCTATTATAGTAGCTAGTGATTGGAATCCATAAAATAGTTATTTAATAGTTGTGTAAATTGCATGTAGTTGCTTATGTTGGTAACTTTATTTGCAGGACCTTATCCGCGCCATCGAGAAAAACCCAACTGGAGCCAATGACCGTCCCGTGAAGGATGTTGTCATCACCGACACTCATGTAGAACTAGTCGCGGAACCCTTCAGTGTGTCCAAGGAGAGCGCGTAACATTCTAACTCATATTCATAAGACTAGTACCTAAGTCTGAATGCTCCCAGTGCATTTAATTGCCATTGAAAAGTATGTAGGTATGTGAAAGAATAGGCAATGTGAATAAATAAAATTAATCCTTTTGTTTATTTGATGCATGAACAATTTTTGAAATTCACTGATATCATTAGTGATCAATTTCTTTCTAATACAAGTAAAAAAAAAACATTTGGCCCTTTGATCTGTCACTATATTTCAAGGAATTTAATTTACAGGGTTTAACATTATTTGTTTTGATTGTTATTTGTATAAACATAAACTAAGTTATCTAAACAATTGAGCTCAAACAAATAAAACAGTTACTTATGTATTTCCTAAGCAAGATTTTTTATTTCTTGTAAACATAATTCTGCTTCTTTCTCAATTTCAGCACTTTTCCCTAAATGACCGAGTTTCCATCCATACCCGCAGCTTTTCCTTGCCTCATTTATCATGTTCTTTTTAAGGTATGCCCTTCCTAGATTTATGTACAGGGTTCCTAGCGAATCATATTCTGGGACAGTATTTCCAAGTTCTATTGCTTGGTTAAAGTAACCAATGCTTTCATCCACTTTACCCAGCTCTATGCATACTGTTCCTAGGTCATTCAACTGCCTGACAATGTCTGCCGACTCAACATCACTGACTTCTTTCATGCGGTCTAGTGAGCTCTGCATTAACTTATAACCATGTTCATATTGACTGCAGTCAATAAATAACCGACCATACCAGTCTTCCGTTATTGCTATCAGTTTCTTGGTGTCGTCATTGGGATCTCGCGAATATGAATCGTTTAGCTTTTTGAGGCACCAATCATAACCCAGCTGGGCAGTATTGTGTTCTTTTTGTAAATGACTTATCCTTGCCAGTTTGACACTGATGTGGACTATCCGAGCATCATTCTCTGTGGCTCCATCAGCCATGATTCTTTGGGATACAGATATGAAAAGTGTTTTGGCTTTGTCTAGTTGCTCCCTCTCGAGTGCCAGATTTGCCATTACATCGTAGATGTATGTGATTCCCAGTTGGTGTTGCATTTGTTGTGCTTGTCGTAATGCTACATGCAGTAATTGTTCAGCTTTTTTATACTCGGTCCTTTGTATGAAGAGAATGCAATGCTTGATGGTTTTGATGAGGTCATCTTCAGCAGATATTTTTTTCTCAAAGCCCAGAAGAGTGAGCAATGAGAATCCTATAGTACATGGAACAGTTACTTCTTGCCTTGGTAGTTTCACTATTCTCGGAATCGCCCCATAGTTCGCTATAACCCGTGCGATGCGAGAACTGAATATCCTACAGCATCTTGATGAGAAAGACATCGGTAAATTATATAACCTTGAAATGCTATTTGTTGTGGAATCGTATGTTACAACAAGGCCGGCTGAAGGTAGACTTAGTTAATCACCAAGAAAGAAACCAGTCAAACCAGTCAGTAGTAAAGAGAAACAGGGCAATTTTTTATTTTAATTTGATCTGCTCACTTGAGTGATGAGTGAGGTTATTTGCTTTCTTTCTCTATCAATCATCAGGCAGGCGCAGGCGGGCCGGGCGGGGCCAGGCAGCAGCTGATTGTCCACAGACAAGAAATTGCATTGTTGACATTGAGGGTAACAGCTTGTTCACACACGTCGTTGGTCGGCCCCGATTTTTAATCGGATGTCGGCGCCTCTGTTCACACCTAACGATTAATAATCGGTTATCGGCCACGACGACGGTCGAAGATCGATGCCAACCGTACGGTAATTACCGTATTCGTACGGTAATTTTATGCCCCGTACGGTAGTCACGACAAATGTACGGTAATTGTAAATACCTGAACTATTTATAGGTACTACAAAAAGTACGGTAATATGAAACGCTCAACAAATTTTGCAAAAACTGAACGCATTTTTCCGTTCTGTTCGTTTTTTAGTATTTGTTGTTATAGCGGCAACAGAAATACATCAGCTACCACGGTTCATGAGATACAGCCTGGTGACAGACAGACAGACAGAAGTCTCAGTAATAGGGTCCCGTTTGGCACCCTTCGGGTACGGAACCCTAAAAACCGCAAAAATAACTTTGTCATTCATACAAACACTATGAAAAACAAAAACACAAACATCCAGTCTTATAATTACTTGCTACTAAGGAATCCGACTAAGAAGTCCGACTCGCACTTGGCCACTTTTTTCCTCACAAAACTATTAAATCTGTTGATATGTAACGGTTAACGGAGTGTACGGTAATTTTTTGGTAAAGTCGGCGCCGGCATCCGACAAAAGTGAACAGCGCCATACTTACTCATATGCGAGCGAGATCCGACACGATTTTTTGTCGGGCGAAGAGGGCTGGCAAAACTGCCGACATTTCTTGCCGGCGCCGAAAAAAATCGGATTCCGACAAGTGTGAATAGCTTCATATAAAATGTTCTGCCACTGGAACCACCGATTAAAAATCGGATCCGACACACGACAAGTGGGAACGAGCTGTAAGGTAATGTCCCCCCGTGTCCCCCCCACAACCTTCCCCCAACGTCGCTTCGCGCGCGACGCGCAGCCGTGAAACATACGCATATCCCTATATAGTCTGTGAACATACGTGTGGTGTGGACGTGTGGAGCTCAGAACAATAGTGTGGAGGCCGTTCGCAACTTCTTCGCGGGCAACGTCGTCGTCGCGTCCGAGCCTCGTTCCCGCAACTTGTCTGTTTTTTGGAGGTTTTTTGTCCCGTCCTCCCGTGTCAAAGGATCTCGCAAGGTGCGAACAGACACCTCTCCACATTCGCGGCAGCTCAGTTGCTCACTATAATATTATAATAAATAATCTCAGTAAATAATAATGTTATAGCAACAACATCGAAGGCAAACACGCAAAATATACTGGCCACACATACACAAATATGAGTGCGTTTCACCGAATAGCCGTTTTTCGATATGCCGCCCGGCCCGGGCACCGGTTTAGTGAGTAAGAAAGGGATAGAACTATAGCTCTGTCCCTCACTCACTAAACCGGTGCCGTTGCCGGGCCGGCGTATGGAAATACGCCTAATAGTTCCTTTGTTGAAGTCTTTATTGTCAAAGATTAAGAACGAAAATGCTTTGATCCAGGCATCAGGGGAATTCAAACTTGAAAGACGGTTGTATGGTCTTAAGACAGAGGAATGATTGCAAAAGTGGAATGTTTTTTGAACCGTTCTGCGGCTGCATGCAGCTGCAGGAGCTGCAGTGCCAGTGCAAACGAGCATCACACCCACCCATGTTTTCCTTCTTGAATAAGTACATTAAGCTTGAGAGTTTCATTGCTATTTTCGCCGAACACAAAGAGGCGCGCAGTGTGCTCGGAGCGCCCCAGTGAGGAACGAACGAACGATGAAAACGAACCGTGCATGTAGGTATAAACTATGAACGCGTGTTTAGCCAAATGAGTTTGGTCAAAACCAAACTTAGAACCAAATCGATTGGCGGTGGAGAGGGAGACGCATAATGTACGTGAGATTTAGTCTGAGGATTTAGTGTAGACTATTTTAGACTAGAGTAGCTGCTCTCTACTCAGAGTTGCGTTCGTTTATTCACACCCGGTGTACGGTGTTGACACCAGATATCACACCGGCCGTTCGTTTATTCACTCTAAACAGCACTTGGTGCTAATTTAGGTGCCAGGTATGTGCCCGGCGTAGGAACCTAAGCGTTTCTTTATTCAGTGTTTTAACACCGTGTACATACCCTACACCGGGTGTGAATAAACGAACGCAACTCAGTAGAGAGCAGGGAAGTGTTGCTATTCTTACGAAGTGCCAGATATAAGTGTATATATATAGTGTACTACGTAAGCAGCATTGGTACCAAAGATAGTTACCATAGTATAAATAAGAAAGTAGTTACTTTGACTCTCAGGCTTCAACATCAGCTGCGCGCCTGTTGACGTTGCTGAAGATGACGAAGACATTAATATTTTATATTTGATTAACGAAGACATTTATATTTTATTTGATTATACTAGGTAGTTATTTAGTCTTATAAGATTAGGTGAGAATTTAGAAATAGTAATCCAATGTTAATAAACATTTTTACTCTTTACATTGTTGGCATTATTTTTATCATTTCTATTTCTAATAGAACGTCAGCATATTTTTGGCATTTTTTCTACCCCACTCTACTTCACTCTAGCATATTTTGTAGTTACTGAGTTGGCAACACTGGATTCGATGGCGTTTCGCAGATTGTTGTTGTGATGTGATTGTTGCGAGACTTGCGAGAATTGGAAATAAATATTTTCTCATTCATGTCGTCTAAAATTATAGATAGTTTTTGAGAAAACAAGTACCTACTCATCTGCAGTTTGTAGCAAATAATTTCACACAAGCCTGCGAGTTTACGTTCCACTGAAATGTTAAAAAAGTGACGTAGCTTCATGCCGTAATGGTCATGCTAATTTGATTTTCTAAATCAAGTTATAAACTCTCTACGGTACGGCTTTTCCAACGTGATCAATGGCTGTTAATTGACCAGTTGGAGAACCATGATTGGGATCAATGGCTCTGGTCTCCCACCAGTGACGGAGGCCACCTTTTGTAAATATGTATTGTATTACGAAATAAACAACTCAAGGTAACTGTTTTCATGCAATGTTTGGATCCTCTATACCTACTCTCAAGCATATTGTAGCTTTCACGTTGTCTCTTTTGTTGCAGAGTGCGGATATGGGATTTGATAATTTTGATACCGAATGCCTTGTTTCTTTTATTCTTAGTAGTAAGATTTAATAAGGCTCAGTTAAAATTGCGGGCGACGAGCAGCCCTATATTCTTGACCTTCTACACATTGGTGTGGGGTAACGTGATCATCAGCCTCATAAGATGCGGGGTGTCCATGACAGTGAATGCGGCTGTGCCGCTGGGAGGGCTTGTGGACAAGGTTTTATGGGTGACGGTTTGGTTCTTTCTGCTGGCTACAGAAATGAGTGTTGTGATATTTGGATTGGCATTTGGTAAGAATCATTTTATGTAGTAAAATAGTTACACTCCATGTTTTCTTTTTAGGGTTCCGATCCTTAAAAGGAAAAAAGGAACCCTTATAGGATCACTTTGTTGCCGGTCTGTCTGTCTGTCTGTCTGTCTGTCCGTCCGTCTGTCCGTCCGTCTGTCACAACCCCTTTTCTCAGGAACGCGTGGAGGTATAATGTTGAAATTAATATCGATTACTCAGGTCTATGGTCCCTTGGAGCTGTGAAAAAATTAAACTTCTAGGTCCACGCAATCAAAACATACCGCGATATTACGTCATAATTTTGCTGGATTTGTATGAACTCGCGTGGAACTCGCAAGGGAATCAAAACCTATAGGGTACTTCCGGTTGGCCTAGGGTCATGAAATTTGGAATGTAGGAAGGTCTAATAGCACAAGGAAGAAATCCGAAAACTGTAAATTTCTGTCTCTGTCTGTCTGTCTGTCTCACCGTCTGTTAAGACTTTTTCTCAGAAACGCATGGAGGTATTAAGTTGAAATTAATATAGATTACTTAAGTCTGTGAACTCTTAAAGTTGTGAAAAAATCAAACTTAAAGGTCAACACAATCAAAAGATACCGCATATGTCTCAATTTTGCTGAAATTGCTGATATTCGCAAGGGAATCAAAACCTAGAGGGTACTTTACGTTGACCTAGAATCATGAAATTTGGCACGAAGCAAGGTCTTATAGCACAAATAAAGGGAAAAATCTGAAAACTGCAAATTTCTGTCTTTCTAAAAAATATTCAATTTCGTTTACATGGATGACTTCACACTTTAGTTTTTTATGTGGAAACCTAATTACATGTGTTACGCTCTCCAAGTGTGATCGGAACCCTTGGTGCGCGAGTCCTACTCGCACTTGGCCGGTTATTTGATATGACATTTAAAGGGTTATTATGATCTCTTCCACAGGTCATTTGGACAGCCGTAGCAGCATCAGATATGTGTTACTGGCGACTTCTTTGATCTCACTCGCATTTACGATCACCCAGGGAACGCTCGAGATAGAATTCCCAGATGACATATTCCATGTCCAAGTTGACACAAGAGAGTATGACTTGTTCGGACACGGGGGCATGCTCTTCTGGTTTGTCTCCTCATTAGTGTTTGCATCGATATATTTCATCATAATGCTGTTGCCGTGGACTCCACTGAGAGAATATCTAGCTTTGCCAAGTAAGTAAATTAAACTATCTCATACATTTTGCTTAACTTTATTTTTGATTATTTTACCAAATGTATAAATCCATAAATACAAAGAATTTGATGCTAAAATATTCACTTCCTTTCTGAGATAAGCAAATCGCCTTAATTGCATCAATTAATTTCACTATGAAGTGATATATACAGTAATAAACATATAATAATGTTATGTAACAAACATTACCTACATCATAATCGTAACATCTACTTGTACTTTCTAAATGCAAATGATTAATTAAATTTGCTCATCATATTCCTTAGTTATTATTATTAAAACATATTATTATTATTATAAACAAAGGCTGATAAGTCATCAATAAATTATACAGTTACTGCATACTACTAGCAATCTTGCTATATATAGAGTCATCATAACTGGTCAATCAGAAATAAAATAAACTACTTTTTATGTCTTCCTTATTCATGTGATAAGTTAACTACCTATCTAGTTTACAATACTTATTATTAACTTCTCCTGTTGCCATTATCTTGCTTGGTAGAAGTGATACCTACCTACTTTGATTCTGTGTGATGTTAAGGAATTTCGTAACGGAATTATCCCGAACGCAGTAAGTAAACTCATACAAATCTATTGATCTACCACATACATACGGAAGTTTTCCGTCCGAAATTTTCGCGGATTCGTATGGGATCGAATCCCGTTTCGGAATTCCGAATCGGAAGAATTCCGGCTGTATGTGGCCGGCCTAAAACCTGATAATTTTATAGCTTTGAGCCATCCCGCGGCTAATAGGCATTGCATGTACAATGGTATTACTTATGCCACTGGTGGGGGTATTACACCGATTACACGCGCTCATGATTTGGCGGTTTCGCGGTGGCAGCCCAGCCCACACACATCTGCTATGAATAACATTATCCATTGTTACAATCTGTTTTCTATCCTACTTAATATCTTATTTACTTAAAATTTTGATTAAAAATATTAGTCACGACCCCGAAACTTAGGGTGCGCCGTCGCATCGCAAAAATCTGAGACACATGCCTGTTATGTTAACAGTCTTCCCAAAATTCGCAGCGAAGCTCTCCTCCTACCTATATGTGCTGGCGCTGCTGCTAGTAGACGCAGCTGCTGTGGCTCCCGGGTTCGAGCCCTGGCCGGGGATAAAGAAAACAAAAACAAATCCCAATACTTGTATATTTATGTGTGTGATGTCGCTGTTTCTGGATCCCACGACACAGGGTCTCTTAGTGTGGGGCCAGAAGCAATGTATGCCTGTACAGGTGCAACAGACAGCCCCTTATGCAGAGACTATATATCCAATTGTCTGCGCCTGCGGGGGAATGCGGCTCGCCAAACGTTAGTTGTATTCGACCTATGCAACCTATGTACGATGACGGGCCGCCAGACAGTTTCGCAGCGGCTGACCAGTCACAGCTCTCTTACCTCGTCCCCCGCCGCCCGTAAATTGGTGAGTTGCGTTTCAAAGGAAAATGTACCTATGCACTCTCCACTGGATAAGTGCTCCCTGTCCCTATGCAGGGGATGCATGGAAGTGAACGAAAAAGTCGAGCACATGCCGCTGGCATCCGGCAACACCCGGGCCTCCTACTCCAGCTGGTGCAGGAGCTAGGATGGCTGAATTAGATGAGCAGGCGAATGGGATATTTTTTTCAGTATTTATTTATTGTGTCTATAATTATGCACAAGCCCCGCTCATGTGGGCTACGTGAACACGCTTCACCCCTCTTAACAGGTTCGCTCTCATAAGCACATACCAGTCGAACAATATTATATAGTATGGAGAACTACGTAGAACCGTTGACAAAAGGGTTAAGGAGCTCGAGGGTCGATGTTATTTCTCCCGGAATAGCCATCCCGGTTTCAATTGTGGATGGTCATGCCAGCAACATGTGCTCGACTGTTTCCTCCACTTCCACGCATCACCTGCATAGGGGGCTGTCTGACACCTGTAGCTGTACAATGGCATTACATAAGCCACTGACGGGGGCAGTTACTGTACACGCGCTAAGTGTTTGTTTAGTGTACAATGGCTTGTTAGTAGTGTATATGACGATATGGGATGACGCTCCGTGTTGCAGCGAAGCTCTCGTTCTACCTGTACGTGGTGGCGCTGCTGGTGGTAGACGCGGCGCAGGCGGCGGGCGCGGCGCTGCTGCTGTGGGGTGCGCCGGCGCCGGGGCTGTGCCTCGTCGACGCGACCACTTGGCTCTACTTCTCGCTCTACACGCCGCTCGTCTATCACACCTTCTTGAGCGAGTTCTTTAGGTACGCACACGTTTTATTTACAACTCAAGCCCGATTTACACTTAAAAAGTTGCGTCATCCATCAGCGAACATTGTTAACGTCGTTTGAACGCGACTGAAAAGCGACTTTACTCGCCGTTTAAGCAAGTTAACTCGCGCTTTTGACGACCTCTGTGGCGCATCTGCCTACCATACGAGAGGTCCCGGGTTCGAATCCCGGGTAGGGACAAAAAAAAACCCAGGTCTTGATGTTTAGATGTCGCTGTTTCTGGTACCCACGGCACAGGGTATCCTAGTGTGGGCCCAGAAGCAATGTATGTGCCTGCCTGTATGTACTCGTAAATGTTTATGTTTTACTGTAAATCGGGCTTTAAGTCGACTAGCTTGACGACGAGGTAACACTGAACTCGAGTAATGGAGTTGTCAATGTTTAGATACAGTTTGTTTACCTTTTAGACACTTACGAACTATCGCAAATATTTGTTATTATTGTTACTAACCTCTCACTCTGTCGGTTTAAAAAAAACAGGCTATAAGTATGTTTAGAATCCCTAAATTTATTCTTTTATATAAATACTTTATTAATTAATTTTATTTAGCTTGGTTTATGGCTATTTCGAATAAAGTATCAACTGTCTAGGAAAAAGTACACATCCCTTTTATGAAATAATTAGAGATTTCCCCCTTCAAATCGCCTCAACTTTAAATCGCCTTTGAAGTTTCGACGATTTATTTATTTATTTATTTATACGACATACGTAAACTAAGTGCGTGCGTATACATGTTGTATCCTTTCTTCGCAGCGTGTCGCAGCCCGGCATCATGTTCTCGTACAAGGCGCAGATGGACGAGCCCCTGGAAGAGGACCAGGTCTCGCTGCCGCACCAGCAGAGCTTTAGCTCGCTCAAGACAGACTCCGACTACATCTACCAGGTACGCGTCACGTGGTGGAGCTGAACGCATACGCGAGAGAGCACAGGGCACGTGCTTTAAAATCTCTGTGCCTAATCTTCCGCTGCTAAACCTCCCCCCGTACTGCATGTGCTACGGACGCAGGAGTCGGGATGGCTGAATTAGAAAAAATCGGTCAAAAACAAAAAATAAAATAAAAAATATTAGCCCTCACGAGGATTTGAACTCACGGCCGTACATCAGACCCGCTGAGCTATCTCAACGATGTAGGTTGTCGCGTGGGTGTATCAAAACAAGTCTCTTGTATGGGTTTAGCCTTTAATTTAATTTGTAATATCTCTCGTATTTCAGTATTTGTTGTTGCGGCAACAGATATACACATTCTGTTAAAATTTCAACTTTCTAGCTATTACGGTTCGTGCTGTAGGACCTGATGACGGACAGATGGACTGCGTGGGGTGAACAGGGTCCCATTTGGCACCCTTCGTGTATGGTACCCTAAAAACAGGCGCGGGGAAACTACAAGACGAATCGCCTGACCAGCCTTGCAAAATGTTTTCTGCGTCTCAAGTATTAGATGTGCCGAGCTGGCAATATTGCTATTTTTCTTTGGAGCAATATTGCTGGCTCGGCACATACATATAGTCTCAACATGCTTACGCCCGCACTGAGTAGTCCTTACGTCCACAGAGCAACAGCGTGTACGACAGCACACTGTTCGAGGCGGGCGGCACCCCCGCGCCCCCCGCCCACTCCGCCCCGTCCGCCTCGCTGCAGAGCCCGGGCTCCGCCCACAGCGGCGCCTCCGACGCGCGCGACACCTAGCGCGCCGGCCCGGCGACCGCGCACCGGGGCCGACTGTATTATCACTTGTAATGGGCGCGCTTTCTACGTTAACTGCACGACCGTGATGGAAGAGTGATGCGGGAGACAAGGTCATTGGCAGTGCTACGGGGACAAACTATACAGGATGTAACAGAAACGTGTAGTCATATTTTACGGAGTTGTTAGGGACATTTTTCTGAGCATCTTTCACTATGAAACCGATTTGATCAGAGCAACTTTAATTTTCACTTCTCTATACAAACCAGCTGACCGCTTGGACCAAAACTTTGGAGCAATGAATAATTAAGTTGCTCTGATCAAATCGGTTTCATAGTAAAAGTTGCTCAGAATGGTCTCCCTAACAACCCCCTAAAATATGACTACTCCCTTCTGTTACACCCGACATCCTGTAGACTACAGGCTGTACCAATGTAGTAATATTAATGGTATTGGCTAAATTGGTTATCGCGGTCTTGCAGTAATCGTAGCAACGATAAAAGTGCGGGTGCGCAAGTGGTGAGCGCACTGTCTTTATTAACTATAATTAGGGCAGGCGTGGCCTCTGACACGCGCTGGTTACTGTCGGTCCTCAACTCCTTACGCCCTTAATGCGATCAAACTTTCATTTTAACTACTTACCCGATTTAGGGTTAGGACACCGTCCATGGATTTAGGTAACCGGAGGTAAAGTTAAACTACAAACCAAATTGATGTAATGACGGTATTAGCAAGCGTTGAAACTTTTCTTGTTGCGGAGCCTTTAAACGAGTAGACTTAGTACAGGAGGGAGGCTTAATTAATACCGACTCTTAACCCATCGAGTGTCCCAGGCGCGACATCTGCTCCGAGTCAAATGCGGAATCTTTTGTTCTCCAAAACGTGGAAATATAAAGCAGGACCTAAAACAGTAGGTACCTACTGCCCTTGTTTTAAGTACTAAAATTTATACGGAACTGTACTCAGACTTGTACTGTTAAAAGTCCTCCTCCTTGTGACTCTACGCGTGGGGCGATACTCAGATATATGACGAGTAGTAGCTACCTTGGTATGCAACTGATTGGTTAACGTTTACTGTAGAGCCTCTATTTAGTTAGATGGTAAGATACACCCTGTTTACTAGATAATGTCATTCCGTTACAACGCATTGCTGAACCCCTAATAACGATTGGACTAGGGTGTTTAATAGTTTGATTCCACTATAACGAACGCTATGCTGGCATTAGCAAACCTTAATTCGTAATTAGGGTTATACAGAGTTACTGGTAAATCGACGTACATACGTTGGGAGATGCTAGTATGGAAAACTAACTAACCATGGTTACTATGAAACACCCTGCCCACCCAGAAAGATATCGTTTTCGAGTTATGGGACTTTGTAGGTTTTTGGAGAAAACAGTCGCTTTTAAACATATTTAGTACCATGGAAAACATCGTGAGGATTCATTACTCCGTAGCTGCGGCGATGGGCTAGCCCCTGTCATGCAAAATATATTATTGAATAACTGGCTTAAAGTGGGCCTCTGCCACTCCGCATGGGAATAGGCTTGAAGCTATGTTATGTTTTATTTTCTCCATTATGCGTTTTTTGTTTGTGTTTTGGTGTTTCATAGTAACAATAGTTAATTTTGATCCATGCTAGCATCTCCCAAAGTATGTAGGTCCATTTACCAGTAGCCCTGTATAATTGTCTGCAGATGGATGGCTGTCCCATAGACGAGACGGGGCGAATTCATTAAGTTGCTATAGGTCTGAACTCATGTATATAGAACTAACTTAACCCCCGATGATCCAAAGACAAAGAAAAGTATATACTTATTCCTTAGGATTAGTTTTGTCCGTGTTAGGAGACTTTATTTTAAATAAAGACGAAGTTAAACCGAGGCCCCCTTATTTGTAAAAAGTTACTCCAGGATGCTGGAGTAACTTTTTATTAATAAGAGGGAGGGTGTTTGTATGGTCATTCTAGTAGGTAAGTCAGAAATAATTTAACGTTATTGTGTGAAAAGAAATATGCATACAAAGATATTATTATAATAATTATTATCAACAGATTTATTTTTACTCGAATCTCTGTAGATCTTCTCTATTATCTTAAACATAGTGCTAGCTAATAATGATTCTTTAAAAACACATGAAAGGGCTTTGGGTAAATTTGGCGTCGTTTTGACGTTTCCTCAGAGTTAAGTCGATTTTGAGTTTTGACGGACACTCATGAAAGTTGTAAATTTTTAAAGAGCTATCAACAATTTGCTCATCTTACTTATGAACTTCATTCATATAGCTAAATCATTTCGGGGCTTAGATATCACACTTTATAGTTTTTTCAGTACCTACAAAAAGTGTTAACTACATTAAATCTCTATTATCTCAGCTTCGAAACGGTTTACAGCAATGCTTTCTCTTTAAATATCATACATGCATGAATGATGGTACTGCTACCAAATAATTATTAAGATATCGGTGGCCGCGGATAAAAAAAACCGGCTAAGTGCGTGTCGGACTCGCGCGCGAAGGGTTCCGTACCATTATCTATAAAAACGGCAAAAAAATAATGTCTGTTGTATGGAAGCCCCCTTAAATATTTATTAAAATCTATTTTTTAGTATTTGTTGTTATAGCGGCAACAGAAATAGGTTCATCATCTGTGATCTGTGACAATTTCAACTGCCTAGCTATCACGGTTCATGAGATACAGCCTGGTGACGGACAGACGGACGGACAGCGAAGTCTCAGTAGGTAATAGGGTCCCGTTTGGCACCCTTCGGGTACGGAACCCTAAAAATGACGCCAATGGTTCATACTTAATTACCCAAACCCCTTTGTTAAATTATCTTCGTAATTTTGTTTAAGATGGTGATTTGTCGAATCATGCCTGCAACTAATCCAGTGACTGATGATATCGAATACTATTTTAAAACTATAGGTTCACTTTCAGCCACATATTACAGTTACAGTCAAATAAGTAGGTCACGTATTTTTATTTAACTAACCTTACAGATTAATCACCACCACTATGTACCACATTAGCCACATACAGGGTGTCCCACAAGTCACACGTAGCAGCGACACCACCGTATGCATCGAATAAGCCTACATGACCTCAGTTAATATTCGAGATATCGTCAGTTTAACAGTAGGTATCCGTATTTATTACCAGTGACTTATAGAACACATACATTTTATACCTGTTGTGAGTGATGTTTTGTAGAAAGAAATACGGCATTCTGGGGTACGTATTAAGTGCTTATATTCGCCGGGGTTAATTCACCTAGGTGCATTGAGTATACTTTAAACACCTGGTTGAATTAAGTTAACTTTTAGAAAACTTTATTCAGCTTGTTCACCAATTTTTAGAAGTTAATTAAGTGAATTACATGAAAGGCTTCACTAAAAATTTACAGAAATATACTATAATATCTATCGCATCTTTAGTACAATGTCGACCCTACTCAACATTTTAGGCTTTAAAAGACAAAAATGATAAGTGGATCGCAAACGCATACCAAAGGCAAAAATGAGTTATAAATAGGTTTTTGATTGAATAATTTATTAATAGAAGCACATTCTGTTTCACGTTTGTTGGTTAAATAACTTAAAACTTTAAATTATACCTAAATGTCTTTTGTTGTGTGTTTGTATACTAATGCACATAGGTGAATCAGGTGAATTAAGTTTACTTTCTCGAGGTGAATCAAGTTTACTAAAAGTTAACTTAATTCACCCAGGTGTTTAAATATACTTTTAGTATACTTAATGCTCCTAGTGAGGTGAAATTATCCAGGTGAATTAAGTACCTATACGTACCCGCAATATGACCTTGTAAGACGTATCTACACAACACTATTGTTATTTTGTGATTGACCAGTTTTAGTTCATTATGTACTGTATTGTATTTCAAATACTTTTAATAGGAATAAAAAAAACTCATGCTAGTATTTCAATACCAGCTGAATCCCTTCGTTAATGTTTTATTTTAGAATTCACAAACACCTGCCTGTATCTATAGATGTAAATCAACCGGCTTTAACCAAACATATTGACCGGTTTAAAACCCGCCTACAAAAATGAATGAACTGTATGTTTTATACTTCATTGTAAGCAATGTTTGGCCACCTGAAGTCATGTTTCGTTCTAATTACGTTATAGGAAATCCATAATTATCTTCTACCTATTTTTTGTCGCCGCCATTTTTTAGTTACTGGACCAAATTGCTTCAAAATGCGGTTGAAGTCCAATCATGATTCTAAAGTCAGACTTAAAAAAAAAAAAACCGCGATTTTGATCTTTTTTGTTACTAGACCAATTTGCTTCAAAATCGATACGTAACTGAAGATCCGTGTTCAAGAAGCTAGCGGTCTCGTGGACAGAAAGAGGCATTGACGTTGGTGGCAGAAGACTTACTAACCTTCGTTTCGCCGACGACATTGTCCTGTTTGCCCCATCTGCACCCGAGCTCCAGCGTATGTTACAGGAACTCAGCAATGCAAGCCTTGAGGTTGGACTGAAGATGAATCGCTCAAAAACCCAGGCCATGACTAACAGTGTGAAACGTAGGGTCGAGGTAGATGGGCAGGAAATACATTATGTCGATGAGTACATTTACTTAGGCCAGATAGCCTCCTTCGAAAACAGGCAGGATAAAGAAATCGATAGACGCATTTCTAACGCCTGGAAGAGCTACTGGTCTATGAAGGAACTTATGAAGGGTAACCTTCCGCTGACACTCAAGCGCAAGCTCATCGACATGTGTATCCTGCCTATCCTAACCTACGGCGCTCAGTCATGGTCTTTGACCGAACTTCAGAAGTCCAAACTCAAGGTTTGCCAGCGAGCAATGGAGCGCAGCATCCTAAATGTTCGTAGGACGGACCACATTAGGAACACCACACTGCGCTCCATAACTGGCATCGCTGATGTGGGTGCACAGACCGCTAAGCTAAAGTGGAACTGGGCCGGCCACGTAAGTCGCATGCACCCAGACAGATGGGCGAAAGTCGCCACTGACTGGGTGCCACAGGACGGATACCGGTGTAGGGGCAGGCCTAAACGGAGATGGCGGGACGACCTCGACAAGTTTTTGCCGGGGTGGCCGGAGGTGGCACAGACCAGGGAAGTGTGGACGAAAGAGGGGGAGGCCTTTGCTCAGCAGTGGGACACTTTAATGGCTAAATAAAAAAAAATGAAGATCCGGTTGGAGTAAAATCTCAGAACAATAACTAAAGAGTAAAATCATGTTTCTGTAGTCAGATTTTGAAAAAGTCGCCGCCATTTTGAACTTTTTAGTTACAGGTCTGATTTGCTTCAAAATCGATCCTGATTGGACTCCAACCGGATCCTCAGATCTTCGTTTTTGGAGCAAATCAGACCAGTAAATAAATAGTTCAAAATGGCGGCGACTTTTTCTTAATCTGACTTCAGAATCTTGATTAGACTCCAAGTGGGTCCTCAGATATCGATTTTGAAGCAAATCAGACCAGTTACTAAAAAGTTTGGCAGCGACTTTTTCAAAATCTGACTTTAAAATCATGATTGGACTGCTCAGATATCGATTATGAAGCGAAAAAGAGAGAACCTAATATACACCAATCATAGTTCTCTGTTTTAAACCGGTCAAAATGGTTTATTTGGGGTTTAACACCACTTTTTTGGTTTTAAACCTGCCTTACATCTAATACCTGTATCCATACAAACATATCCAAATAAGCCACTTAGTGATTTTCCGTTTTTAGGGCTCCGTACCCGAAAGGTGCCAGACAGGACCATATTACTATAAGCCTCCGCGAGTCCGCGCTGAGTGGTCTATCCGTTTGTCTACCTATAAAATTTAATTTTCACTTCTCATGCTCGTAAAGTTTAGGCAGCATAAAATCACTTTACTAGACCATAAGGTCTAGGCATAAAGTAAAATGTTCGTCTAAATCTCAGACTCTAAAGACAAAGGTTGTCAGGACACACCTATGCTAAGTGCCCACTGCCACGTATAAAAAAGTATATTGGAAGGAAGTCCTTATTTTTTCTTTGTGTTGCAGTTTATTTATTTATTTTATATTTGCAATTGTTTTTTCAATATTGCTGTTTAATCTCCTTACAATCGAAGTGGAAAGCAGAATGTAAACTTGTACATAAAACCAAAAATGGTGCGTTTTATGCACGTGTTGTAACAATCTACTATTTATTATGCCCACGCATTAGCAACGAATAATGAAATACATACACGCAATTTTAAAAATTCAAGTGGGTATTCATGCAATAGACATCTTTGTTTTTGTACGATGGATGTGTGACCCTTCGTGTGATTCGCACTTGACCGACTTTTATAATTTATTGAAGTTTGCAATTAGTATGGTTTGTGTTTGTATTTTATCAAACATGCCTACCCTTATCCTGTGTACTGGTTGCCAGTGGTTGCTGTTCCTAACACGACTTTAGATAACCCGCCAATCAGTAATGCTAATGATGAACCAATGAATTATATTACTTATTTAGGTATACTTACAGTTCGTCGTTAGGTACCAGGTATTCTGAAATGATTGATATAAAAATAGACGAAGCAAAGCTTCCTAATGCTTGTCCTCGTTTTTTCAAGGAACAAAATCAGTTTTTATTTTTAACTCCCTTTCCAATCCGCATTGTAGTATGTATTGTAAGTATAGTTTTAGTAAGCGCAGCGATATGTATGTGTCAATTTTCCTTGTTAATTGTGATAAACAAACATGTGTATTATCATGTGTTTACTTAAAATATTTAAGTGATATATTTGGTTGATTGAAATTTTGTTATATTATTTTAACAGTAAGTAATAAAAATAGTTTAAAAACGGATTGTTTTTATTATAAAGTACGTAATTGACCCGGAGAGAATTTTACCAACGAAGAGTAACTTTTTACTTTATTGAATGACCTCATTTTGAACTGTCATTGTTATACAAATTATCCCCGGGATAGTTATTTTCGCATAACTTTTTGTTGGTAAAATCCAGCTTAAGTAGGTAACATAATTTCAAAACTTGTGTAAGTACCCGTAACTTATTTTTCAAACTCTTGTAAAAATGGATGCCTCAAACAATCAGTAACTGACAGTCTTTGAGTTGGATCTAACATTAACATTTTATCTAAAATATCTTTCAACTGACCCAACTTCCTTTCTTCTTTTGAATTTGGGTTCTTGCATGCCTTCTTCAATTCATCGTATAAATTTCTTGTGACGGTGATGTTACACAACTCGTACAACTTTTCTCTGTTAGTAATGGGGTTCTTTTTATGTAAAAGGAAATTGTTATTGTAATTAAAATGTTGATCCTTGAATTTGCCCTTCTTCAACATTCTGTTTGGAAACTTTCCTTTAACATCCATAAAGCATTTCAACATTTTGTTGTTGGAATTTCCAGTGAACATTATTCTGCCAGTTGCTATCTCATAAATAGTGCAAGCGGAAGACCACAAGTCAATTGCATGTCCATACGTCATTCCTAGTATGATTTCAGGCGCTCGATAGAATCTCGAAACTAAATATGGTTTTACTTCGTTGTCATCCACCTTTTCGGCAGACCCAAAATCACATAGCTTTAATAAATTCTTGTTCTCGTTAACTAATATGTTATCTGGTTTTATGTCAGCATGAACAATGCCTACTTTCTTCAGGATTCTTAGTGCTAGTAACAACTGTCGACTGTAGCTCATTAGTGCTGTCATATTCAAACCGCAGTTCTTTCCGTATTTCTTGAGAATACTGCGTAAGTCCATGTTAAGTGACTCTAGAACTATACATAAATGATTTTTATGCATAAAGTGTCTTAAATATTTTACACAGTGGTGCCTGCTCTCTGGGTCTGCATTATTTATCTCTTTGAGCATTGTTATCTCTTTAAGACCATTTTTGTACATTAAATCTTTATTTCTTGCAATTTTTATAGCAACTTCAGTGTTGGCCATGTGTTTATCAATTGCGTGAACTACATTTGCAAACATGCCTTGGCCAACCAAGTTTTTTACTGTGTATCTATTGTTCAAAACATTTCCAATCCGAATTTTATAGTAGCCCTCTTCATCATCCCAGTTATCACATAGTTCGGGATTATCTGAGGTAGTGTCATGCTTCAGTCGATCAGACGCGCTATTAGGGACATCAAATTCGTCTCTTTCCGAAAACATGTCTTTTGTTTCATTTTTCGTTCTGGGTTCTTCTGTTTCAGAGTCTAGTTTAACCTGTTCTGTTAATTCGTCTTGAAAAAGTGATACTTTTGCTTGTGTCTTCTTAAAGATGTTAACATTATTAGTGTTAGGTTGCTTTTCACAACCACTGGTAAGTTTTGCAAGCAATTGCTTTCGTTGTATTCTTCTTTGTTCAATAATATTTTCTTCATCTTCAGAATCAACTGGTTCTCTTACTTCGGGTGTTGTTTCTTTAGCCCTTTTTCTTCTAGGTTCCTGATTGTCGTCATAGAGCGGTTTGTGCTTTGTAGTGTCATTTTCTTTGTGGCGTTTGGTATATTTATCTTTGTCTGAAGTCTTTATTTTTCGCAGTTCGTTTTTTAAAGATTCCCTTGTTTTCATAAGCACTTCTATGCTAAGATTTTTTCCAGAGGGTAATGGTGGGGTCTTGATATCATCATCATTGTATTTTGAATGTCTCCTTGCCTGTGCTGATTGGTGTAAAGAATGGGGTGCATGTATATTGTGTTTATTAGATTTCGAGGATTCACTGTGCCTTTTAGAGTATTCACAATGTTCAGCCATTTTATTGCACAAAATCTGCTAACTAGGTGCAGCAATAGTTGGGAGAATCTGTAACAAATTGAAATAATTACATAAAAATTTCCTTCCGAGGTCAGCAGCGTAAAAATCCCTTTGATAAAAAAATGCTTTATTTTGATATTGCAGTTTAAAATCACAGAATAATAAATGGGTTAATTAATTTTTCTGTGTAATCAGAATATATACAGTATATTTTTATTTATAAAAATTGGTTGTCAATGATTACATTTCCACCCAGTGACAAGGCATCAATAACTCAAGGAACTCTCAAATCTTCTCATCATCATAGAGTTATGATTGACATCTTCATTTAAGTTTGGCTTTGCTTTTGCCTTGGCTTATATTCTCCATAGCACTAGCGTAACTTAAGTTCCAACCACATGGTCTGGTCTTTTAAACCAACTTCATGGTGTCACTTAACTTTACCATCCATGGTGTTAAGTTATGCCATGTGTCCAATACTACAAAGATTTACTCATAATTGACAGCTAGAAGAAATATCACATATATATTACATGAATCAGCTGCAAATACAATAGCTACACTATACATTTGTAAACAGTATTCAATACTGATCATAACAATGAATTAAAAATAGTCATCAGAAATACTGTAGTTGTGTACTAATATACTCAGCCCAGTTAGAGGTAAATAAAGGGTGTCCCAAAATTAACACAAGATTTCTTGAAGAGATCTTTGAGAAATGTTGCATTAATTTTAAGACACCTTATATATATTTACAAAACACTAGCAATAAAAATTGAAATGTTACAGAACCAATCAATATATTTTCAGACACGAATTGACTGATGACATCTCATACAATAAAGTTATTTACTGGGTAGGTATATGATGTAACATTCTGCTGAATGACCAAAGTTTGACAAACTGTAACATTGGCAAACTATGTGTAAATGTGCTATCTAAAGTAATTATCATAAAAGTGAAAATGTGTTTAGGTCCTCCAACGTCCAAGGACCTAAACACAACTTTAGCTTCATTTGGTTGTTTACGCAGAAGTTAAGTAGAGTCGTCTCATAGAGGCAAACATATTTCATCAAATAAATATTTTCGTTAGTACACTATCTGGTATTCCAAAAAAACTTAAGCCAAAAAAAGAGCAATCAGCGGAAATAATAAGGCAGCTGACGTCAAATTGCATACATTTTCTTAGTGGTTTTCAGTTTCACCAACATCATTTTTGACATGTTAGGAGCTAGGAGAGGCACATTTGTGCACATCTTTCCTTACATTGTAATTTTACGCAAGTAAGTAACAAAAATTTACTTTCAAGCAATGTTTGTTAGTTTCTAAACCGAAAATCTTTCTCAAATATTCCAATACAGTCACATTCAGCTTCTAAGTCAACCACAATGATTATGAACAAGACTGAATGAACTTACTAAATCTCAGTGGCAAACTTATTTGTAACATTCTAAGAGATAGTCACTGCTGAGTTAAACCAAGTACTTACTTATTTGGTGTAAGATGGCAAGTTTGATATATATTTTTTTGTGTAACCTTTGAGTAAACAACCTTTCAGGGATGACCCATCTTAACCCCTGGACAAGAACAACAGCTACAAAAGCACTCAACGATAAACTATCGAGTCTATATCCCTAGTGGGAAAACAAAATAGCAATATGCTAAAAAAAATAACCTACAATATTTGAATCGGGGTAAGATAAGATGGGTAGAAAAATACTAATTCTTCACACATAGATTTTAGAATCACTGCTTTGCATTTTGATAGGAATAAGAATTCTATCAACTGAAACTGGTAGACCAATATGTAGTTTTTACATTTTGAAGATTTTTATTACAAACACACGTCAGTCACGCACGCACAGCACACAAATGAAATTAAATTGACAGTAATACTGTCACAGTATTGACCACAGAGTACATTGTATAAATAAGTATTGACCTGAGGCGTAGACGACCTGAGGTATTGACGGTATTGACACACTATGATGACACAAATCGGGTCCGTTCGAAATTCCCTTTTCAACAATATAGTTTTGAGTTTCAGTATCAAGCAATAGTCAGTTGACGGACGGAATAGCATGCGCATGCGTGCCTGCGTGGACTATTCCGTCAATTTCCAGCTTTTTTAACAAATGGGCCATGGAAACTAATTTCAAAGGAATCAAACTGGGAAAACCATTTCGAGATAATTGTATTCTGAATTGAATAGCGTTAGTCGAATCAAAAAATATTGCAGGATTTCGGAAATTTCTATAAAAACGTAATTTCCTTCATTTGGCCTCTATGACTTACTTTGTCCAATAATTTTTCGCCGTTAAGTTGGCTGTCCGCTGTCCTGTCCATACCTTAATGTTATTATGGTTAATAAGGCGTGCAATAAATGAATATGAATATGAGGATGACAGCCTGCGATGGGGTAAGTATCGATATCGCGGCTATCGACAAAAACTGTAAGACAGTATTTACTTTGTTTATCGATACCATCGAGGACAGGTATTTACGAGTTAACGATTACTGTTTCATCAAAGGAGAACAACAAAGCATCACGCCTTTTCCCATACGGGGTGGCAGGTGCCCACTTTTAGCCAGTCGTTCAATAGGTTGTAGCGTCAGCACATTGTAAGCGGGTTACTTTATCATTTACCCGGCAATAATAAAGGATTCCTCAAGATGTTTTCCATCACCGTTAGAACTTTACTTTACAGTTACGTTTACTTTAGATAAGTGACTTATCTCCTGCGTGAGAAGCAAGCATGAAACCCACTAGACCACGGAGCCACGGAGCTCTCCTACGACCACGGAACGGGACCCGGCCAAATCTACTGGAAAATGGGAAGTGAAAAATAAAGTTGCTCTGATCAAATCGGTTTCATAATGTTTGTTCAGAACGATGTCCCTAATTTACAAAGTATACAAGTCTGTGTTTACAAAGTTTCTCATTTTGCGTTAATTCATTTAAAAGTAGGTACAATTTACAAGTTGTACGGGCGAGTTTATTGCCCTTCTTTGCTCCATCTATAAGCCCACAACTTCCGAATTGACGTAGCGTAGACTAAGCAATCTGTATGATTTTATGGTCAATAAAAATTTTGAACTTGAACTTTATGTATTAAAAACCGGCCTATAGTCTATTCGTGATAACAATGCAGTAAAGTCATGACTATTCGGCGGCCTAGCCACGCCCCGTAACCAATCAAATCATTTCCAATTATCGAGCCAAGTTCACAGTGACCAGTTGAAGGCAAACTTTCGAACGCGAAGGTTGTGTCCTGTCCTGTGAGTGTGTGTTAACAGATTTAAATTTCACTTATTCTTATCATGAATAGACTGTAGTGCGAGTCGGACTCGCGGACGAAGCGTTCCGTACCATTATCTATGAAAACGGCAAAAAAAATCATGTCTGTTGTAAGGGAGCCCCCTTAAATATTTATTTTATTATGTTTTATCTATGTTATATCTAAGTCGGTAGGTACCTATTTGTTGTTATTAGCGGCAGCCGGCAACAGAAATGCATCATCTGTAAAACTTCAAGGTACCTCTCTATCTGTCGCAGTTAGTTGGTTAAATCAGACACTTAACTAACACCCTAGACCGTTAATTAAAGGCCGACATTAACCGAGTCGCTAAAGTTCCTTCAGACAAGTGAGTGAATATAGACAGACATCTAAGACATAAGTATCTACGTTTATTTACTGAACAAAACTTACATTAACAAGATAATTTGTAGGCAGGAAATACACATTAAATTAAAGAAGAAAAAACATGTTTTCTAAACGAAAGAGAAAGATGATGTACGCATGCCTCGCCAGTGAAATGGCTCCAACTCAGCTTATGGCTCAGACGATCCACTCCGCTTCGCTCGGCTCCCGGGTGGTTCATAAGTTGTGACCTAACACAAATAACCTATCTTCTATCACGGTTCATGAGATACACAGACGGACGGACAGCGGAGTCTTAGTACCTAATAGGGTTTTTTACCCTTTGGCTACGGAACCATAAAAAAGGAAATCATCAAATAATGATGGCCCCACACTTAAAGCACCTATTTCATTACGCTGTTGATCGGACACTATTGACAGGACAGGACAGGTGTAATAAATAAGAAACGGAGGCAGGATCACGAAACACGGCGATACTGTGTACGGTGTGTACCCGATCTCCCTGTCTACCTACCGCCCTGCCGATCGCGTAGTGTAATAATAGTAATAAACTAAGAAACAGGGAGGCAGGGAGCTCAGCCGCTCCGAAAAGGGAACAATTTCTAGCGTCTCAGTGTAATAACTCGGCATCTTGCCTGGGAGACAGGACACCCGAGAGGTAGGGTATAATCAACAGCGTAGCAGTGATGTTAAACTATCGATAGTTTCATAGTTTCACTATCGATAGTTGACCTTGAAAAACAGGTCGATAGCTCGATAGGACTATCGAAAATCGTAATAGTATCGATAGTGAAAATTAGGCGATACTATTGAACCGCGTCGATACTATCGGCGCGTTTCGATAGTATCGAAGTTAGATACTATCGATAGTATTGCGTCAAGAAAGTCGATACTTTCGGCGCGTTTCGATAGTATCGATAGTTTTGCTTTAGTAACTATCGACGTGTTTCTGATACTATCGACGGGAAATAAAACGCCACCTGGTCGGTTACACAGGGACGCAAATATACAGCAATCTAATTATAACAACTAGTAAATTAATGAACTGCGAAATACTGCGAAGATGTGATAGATGAACTTTGTAATCATTACCTATATTACCTTTTAGGAGCAAGCAATAGTATCGTAAAATGTTCGACTATCGATAGGGCAAAACTATCGATACTATCGTTATTCTTGCTATCGATAGTTATTTACTGATACTATTGATAGTATCGATACTATTAGTCTAGGTCTTTAGCAATACTTATATTTATCTATCGATAGTATCGTCAAGGGTCGATAGTTTCGATAGGACTATCGACAGTATGACTGAATTTCAAGGCCACGATAGTATCCCGATATCGCTATCACAACATCACTACAGCGTAGTGTAATAGGTAGGGCTATTAAAGCACGACACAGTACTGGGGCCGGATTCTGTAAGCGAATCGCATGTCAATAGCTATAGCGGGCGCGGGAAATAGGCACCGGTTTGTTCCACGGGACTACTAAACCCGAACCCGAGTGACAGTAGGAGATGTAGTCCGGGCAGGGACGGATGGAGTAAACAAACAATAAAACAACAGATTGTTTAATGCTTTTCTTTACTTTTGTCGCGTTTCGACTTCTCCGTGTCGAAATTAAAAAATATTACCTTCTTACTAATGGTCTAAGATACGAAGAGAGCTCGTCATTGTTCCATCTGTTAAGGGCCTATTAGACTACGCTGTCGGCAGGGCCCTGTCTGACTCACTGTCTCTTTCTAGTCGTTCCATCAGAGTGAGACGTCTATACAAAACGTGATCTGCCGTAATGTAATAAGCGCTTTACTGCGATGTAGTTTTTATCAAATTTTGTATGCTAGAAAATACTTCGCGAGTGGGTTGCCTGGCAAGGCTATGTTTAGTTCAACACTGCCTGCGATTCGGGAGGCGACACGAACTATAAGAACTAAACTAATTAAAATGGTGTGTTTGAAAATGTAATCTGTGCCCACCGCACAAGAGCTGTCGGATTTGAAGGCTGCCAGTTTAGTGCCTTTAGTTCCTCTAGTTTAGTGGTTTTGACACACCCTCCCAAATAGCCCCCATTTATTTACTATTTAACATTGCACTCATGATGTTCGCCCACTTCTAGTTCTTCTGTCGGTCGCTACGAAACTTGGTGAGTATGCGTTTACAGGGTTACTTTTGGACCTCTAGCCAAAAGTTACTATTATTTTAGGGACATCATTCTGAGCAACTTTCACTAAGAAACCGATTTGATGAGAGCAACTTTATTTTTCACTTCCCAGTACATTTTGGCCTGAGTGGGTCAGTTGATTTGTTTGGAGAAGTGAAAAATAAAGTTGCTCTCATCAAATCGGTTTCTTAGTGAAAGTTGCTCAGAATGATGTCCCTAAAATAATAGTAAGGAACTTTTGGCTAGGGGTCCAACAATTACCCTGTATAGTTCAGATGACAACACGATAATATGGTATCTACAATCAAGCTGGTGTGATGATGGAGCTCGAAGGTTGCAGAGGGAACCATCCATAAGATGCTTACTTGTAAACCCGTCGAGTTTGGGCTCATTCGAAAAAAATTGATTAAAACCAGGT
The DNA here is from genome assembly GCA_963457715.1 of Argyresthia albistria. Lineage (NCBI taxonomy): Eukaryota > Metazoa > Arthropoda > Insecta > Lepidoptera > Argyresthiidae > Argyresthia > Argyresthia albistria. The sequence continues at coordinate 5,921,663 of OY735271.1, read as the reverse complement.
TTCATCGCAGTGAGCCAGTAACAGATGGGGAAGGACGAGCTCTCTTAGTATGGTGTAAGGTCTCATCCTACGAGAAGACAACACAAAACACTCCTTGGGTGGGTACAAAGTCATCATCATCAGTGACTATTCGTAAGTGACAAATGGTGACTGAAAGTGCTCCTCCGATACAAATTAGAATTAGTAACCCTTCGTAAAAAAGAGATGGCGTGAGGAGTACGATAAACGCCATGGTTTCAGTTAGCGCTAGCGTTCAGGTGGCGCTAATCTTAAAATAAATCCTATAAAATTATAGCGCCACCTCATGGTATTTGCAATTTTTCGATGGTGCTGCGCCAAGCGATAATGGCCTCGAACTAAAGAATCTTCCGTAGCATCTCAGTGTACGCCGGTGTCATATTTTGTTCTAGGTGGTCTATCTGTATTATGTACCTAGTATATTATAGTATCTGTGGTGATAAGTACTACGAGGAGCGGAAACAGCTGGCTCATCCTGCAAACTAATTTAGTGTGAATACCCATCTCGTCATTTTGCTGCTTAGCCTGGATTCCTAATCACGTGCCGCTATTAATTGGCAGGTAATTTGGCAGGTGGGTAGTTTAAAGGTGTAGGACGTAAGTTATACAATATTTTTTATTCCATACAAACTTTGCCCCTCTCCCTAATCAGCTGGCACAGTAACGTTCTCGTCTAGTTACTCTTTCTTATTTCGTGCGTCTCGCCTCCGCCGCCGCCGCCGCCTTGTCACATAGGGACACACTGCCAACAAACCATTAGTTAGGTAGTAGGTTCCTGGGAGCGACCCTGCTAGGTACGAACCTAGTTTGTTGGCAAAGTGCGTTCCTATCTGAACGCAAATGTCCTTCAGTTATATCCTGAATGATGAATGAGTCAATTATAGTCATTTTGTTGTGTACCTATTAATTAGATAATGATAATATCGAGTTTCTCTATAATTAATTTAATTATTTTTATAGAACTTCATAATTACTGAAAACAGCGTAAAATGGCTGATTAATTCCTCAGTTCCTCATCATCACCAATAATCAACATGGAGCGGAGGTGTAACTTAAAACTATTTTTTTAACTAAATTATTTTGTGATCTTAGTTCTACCTACCGCACTTACAAAGTTAGGGTGTCTGTACATTATATAAGTAGGTCGTTACTCGTAATGTAAGTAGGTACGTAGTAGACCTACATTCATTTCATTTCGATAAAATTGTAGGATACTTTATAATCACCTTAAACTATGATTTATATCTAACTGGCGGGAAACAGTTGAGAAATGTTTGTATGTGTTTCCTGCTGTCATCATAAGTGACCTTTTGAGAGAGAATAGCCTAGCCTACTGCCTATACCATTGAGGTGTCGCATATTGCTCGTGTTTACATTTAACTATTCTAAACTAACGGCATTTAACCTTAAAAGTAACTTCCCTGACGACGACGAATATACAAAACAATGCCAAGATTAATCAATTTCCGATACCTACTGAATACATGTCTGTCACGTATAAGATTTTTAGGTGATTGAATGTACAACTGGACTCAAAATAAGTGCGCCTAAATACCGCTATACTTAAATCAATTTCATGTTTCGCTGCAAAATAAATTACATTAAAGTAATGTATCGATATTAAGTCTTGTCTTGACAAATAAACATAAACATTCACATACAGGCATACATTGCGAGATGAGTATATTGAGATGAAGGTATACGCGGTTCAATATTTGTATGTATTTGTATAATTTACTCTATGGTGTATACCTATGTCGCAGCCAACTGGTTAAAATGCCTAGCCGTGCAATTGGTTAGCTATTTGAACTAGTTGGCTGCGACATCTAATAGGCAACACATAGTGAGCCAGTCAAGTCGGATAGTCGTAATTTTACCTTGCACCTTCTAAATTAAAACAGATATCAAATCAATATAACTAAATGCCGTTCTGCCGTAATTCCTTAACAAGACAAAGTTACATAAACTTGGTAGCACTATATCATACTGACCCCTGTCATTGGCTGTTTTTATTTTCCTAAATGAACGGTTGTGTTTGGCTATATGTACGTACATACATATAGCTATCCCGTCGACAATAAAAACAGCCATTCTCTTAATAACAAGACACAAGGCGAGTGTGAAATTATGTCAGCCAAACTTTGTGTTAGGTTAACAGAACTGGTAACATAACTTTGTGCACACTTAAATTTTAAGAAGTGCAATCAGGAATCGTAGTGCCTTCATGCATTATGCTAGTCGTCCCGGCACGACTATGCTAGCCGACCCTGCGCGGGTACGGAACCCGCACTCAGTAGGGCGTGTAGTAGGAGCCGCGTCGGATGCCTCTGCGAACAACAACCACTTACTTCACTTCAATAGTCGTTGAACATATAAGATGCAACAGAAGCAAAGTTTCGTCTCGTAGTTTCCCGCCACTGTTGACGAGACTTTCAGCCGAGTATGTGATAGATCTAGAAGTCTAGACATTGCTACATTTAACCCTGGCTATCTTTAAGTTCCCCAACTTCTACTCTAGGGTGTTCCGGTCGCAAAGGCCCATTAAACTACATCAAACATATTGTAAGCGGCGTTTTTCTAAAACTACCATACATACATTATCGAATGACGGATAGTGTTGCAAAAACATGGATGGATGTAGTGTGTAGGGCTGGCTGTGAGGGCACTATCAAGTCAAGTAGCTCCACACCAACAACGGACATGCAAAGGTATACGGCGTGCAGATGCGACTAGAAGATACGAAGGGAAAGGAAGGCACTATTAAAAATACATAATTATAATATCAAAACAATTTATTCGATATACTGTAAAATGGATATAAATACTTTCTTCTTCTGTGTGTATGTCATTGACATAGCATCGGTTTCTTTTAACAGTTTTTTGCTTTAGCCAGTGTACAGAATGACGAGGTCACCCCACTGTTTACATATAAAAATCATGAGATTTTGCACCAAACTTTAAAAGTGCTCTGGTATTGAATGTCACAATTTTAAATAGAAATATAATTACAGAACTAAGTTACAGAGTATTTACTTGCAAATACGTTCAATTATGTGTTTTACAATCGTCATTTTATTTTAATATAAAAAAGAAATCATAATAGACGTATTATGTATAGGTATAGAACCATATATAAATACTTAGTTTCACTTCAAGAATATTCTTAAGCTACATTTTCATTGGCTGAACAAATCAACAACTTCATTTGTAACAAAAATAAACGCTCAGTAGGCCTGGCGAACCGAAAGGGTGATTGTTCATTTGTTTGCACAACGAAAATACCATTTATTCATGCATAGATTGCATGTGCATGCACTCCCGTACAACTAACATACAATAGTACAACCTTAGTGGTGAATGACTCGCCCAAGGGGTTCATTACTATAACAGATAGACTAAGTAGAGACGCGCCGAGCTCGCGGAGATATTGTACTCATGAAGCAGGAGCCGACCGACTCTAACCGACCGACTGTTCCCTGCCTAGCTCCCGACAAATGTGTGAGGCGCTGTAGTGTCTAGACAGGGTGTAACAGAAGGGTGTAGTCATATTTTAGGGGGTTGTTAGGGAGACCATTCTGAGCAAATTTTACTACGAAACCGATTTGATTAGAGCAACTTTATTTTTCATTGCTCCATCCGTTTTGTTCCGGGCGATCAGCTGATTTGTATAGAGATGTGAATATTTAAGTTGCTCTGATCAAATCGGTTTCATAGTGAAAGTTGCTCAGAATGATGTCCCTAACAACCCCCTGAAATGTGACTAAACCTTTCTGTTACACCCTGTATAACGTTTGTTGTATGATGGACGGACTGTGACACATAACCACTACATATACCCTAATTACTATAAAAACGAAGTAAACTGACAACATCAAACGTCACTTCTTGAAATAATGTTGCCATGTTCAGTTTGATAGTGATGTTATCATTCATTCTAAATATAATGAAAATGAATAGAGTAATTCTTTACAATTAGGATTTGTAATAAATATTTGTCATAATTTATTATAATGACATTGAATTGAAAGCATTACGCTTTTTCCCATTTGAGGTGGCAGAAGCAAATTGTGCCCACTTTTTGTGAGTTATTCTATTGCAAATGCTTAATTTTTCTTACTTATTATTCGCAAACAAAGGAGAAATTATTCTACCAAAAAGCGGTAACATCGGAACTATCATTTTAGGGTATAGGTTGCAAGCAACAACGAAATCAGTCTCATAATCATGACATTTATTATGGAAACATTACATAGATTCTCATCACATCTTAGCTGATGCATTATCAAACTGAGGTTGATTCAATAGTTGTCAATTAACCCACAAGTAAACTCACACTAAATACATTTTAAGATAGCTGCACACATTGCTAACTTTCTCTAAAAAAAAAATCATTGCCTTCAGAAACTATAAATGATTTGTAAGATCCCCGGATTAGACACGCTAGAACCTCGGAAGAACCTTGTGAATATTACGAAAAATATTTCGACATTTCTGTGTATACAGCCCGCTACCTACATGACACTGACACGGACGGTCCGTATCCATTTTGATGAGAAGCTGCAGATCGCGCAGACAACACAGTCCTGTGACGCTAGCAATAGGCCTTTGACACTTTCGCAGTAATTTTGCGATTTTTGACTGATATTTCGAAACCTCATATTTCATATCCAAAACGAAACACAATTGGTCGTTGTCCGTGCGGTCCGTGCTTCTGGCAACGTCTGCTTTATGCTCGCGCGACAAATGCCAGGAATCTTTTCCCTAAAACCCTTTGCCTACCCCATATCTGGAGCAAACCACCGAAAAACTGACCAAGGAATAGAGAATTGCTTGTTTTTGTTGCGAGCTCGGCGCGCGCGGCACCCACAGAGCGCACGGCTGGCTAGTCGGCTAGGCTAGGCTAGGCGTGGCTACAGAGGGGGAGGCTGGCGAGGCATGGCTAGTAGGGGTTGTACCTGCCGCGCCGCATGGGTCGGTAGCCGCCGTAGTAGGGCGAGTAGCCGCCGCGGAAGCCGCGCCCGCCGCGCCCGCGGGAGCCGCGCGGCGGCCGGTTCGTCGACGACAGCCCCGGCTTGTTGGTGCGCTTGGGCATCACCTGCGGGGCGGGGGGCGTGAGATAACATAACATACCTAGATTTTGTCACCTCTTTCTCTCTGGGCTCTACTCACGACGCAATCTGTCTCGCGATTTGTCGCTGCAACTTGTATTTATCTCTCTGTCTATCTTCCTGTTCTGTCCTTCTCTAGCGGTTGCAAGGCAACCTGCCTTCAATGAGTTGCAGCGACAGATTGCAAGCCAGGTTGCATCGTGAGTAGAGCCCGTTACACTCCACATTACTGTCTTCCAAAGATCTTTTGGCGCGTGAGAGAGGTTTACAGAAGGGCGCCACTTTCACGTGAATCAATTCATTGTGAATCAAGCGTTAGTTCCACATGTCACCGCGCGCCAAAAGTTCGTTGGAAAGCTGTAGTTAGATTGTTAATATGGGACGCGCACTGAACACAAACGGCTGATCAATTCAGTCCTCTATTGTGACTATTTTACCCATACCGTATACGAGAAAATTGCTTTGACACTCCCTCTCCTTACCAGATGTAGGCAATGGCAGGCAGATCTGCAGGTTCACGTAATGCACATAATGAGGTCAAGATGAGAGTCAGCAAAATAGCAGCCCGTTTCGTAACTGCGTCAAATTAATCGACAAGGGGTGAGAAAACACATCAGATGTAACTAATGCTGCTGGCCACTACACCTTTTGGCTGTACACACGAATATATTGGACAGCAGCGTAGTGTTGTACACAACACATTAACCATTATTCAAGATTCACTGGCAACTCTCAAAGTGTGTCTGTATGTCTGGTGAGTACACATTTTGACCACGACGCGCGGCCTTAGCGATGTTGAGCCAGCCTCCCGTGGTAGCTGATGGAGCGATGGCGATGCGGGGGAGGCGTGAACACTAGCCACAAGGTTACATCCATGTGTAATTCAGGATCCCACCACACACCACCGACTACCGCACATTACACTAGTCGAACTAACCTTTATCTGCCGCCCTCTAAATAATGACTCGTCCATCGCCATCGCAGTCTGTACACTGTCCTTATCACCAAACTCGATGTAGGCGAATCCCTTTGGGTGCCCATCGAACTTATTACATAAAATTGTAACCCTGGAAATAAAAATAAATAATCTGTTTAGCCACGAGCAGCGGTGCTGTTGAACCATCTTGTCTGGGGCCTTATGACGCTCTTGAGAGAGTTACTTTGTATACACTTGGCAACACCCAACATAATCCAACTGCCTCCAAAATGGATATGCCTGACCTACTAAGGGACGCGTTAATAACTCCATGTGCTAATTATATTCTAAAACACTACCTGTTATAGGGTTTCCAGCCCCTAGCTATTGCACATCAGAACAGAAGTAAGAGATGCTTCTGCATCTGTCAGTCTTAAAGTGTCTCCTACCTATTAATGGATCCACAGCCGTGGAAGTGTTGTTCGAGTTCCTCCGCAGTGGCCCCGTAGTCCACATTCCCAACATACACGGATCTGTTATCTGCTTCAATCTTTTCCTCTATAGACATGTTGAGTGGACTTGCTGTGTAGAATGAAACATATTGTTAGTGGTATTTCTGATATATATTTCTGACTTTTATTTTATGCTTTAAGTTCAAATTAGGACTCCTCAAATATGCTCTCTCATTGTAACCAGAGTTAATAAATAAATAGGTTAGTATGTGCTGGCATTTGATAAGTATGGAAGAGAGTTATGGGAAATCTCCTTATTGTGTGAGTGATTCTTAATAAGACAAATTAGCCTGTGATCCTGATATCTCAATGCCACAATACTCAAGAGTTTTAGATCAATCCCACACTAGTAATCGAATTTAACAGCAGAATTTATGTTACACTCACTGAGTCCGGGCGGGCTGCCCATGCTCATCTGCTTGTCGACCTCTGTCTGCATCTGTTTTAGCTTCTCCGCTTCCTCCTCCATCTCTCTCACTCGAGCCTTGATGGCTGCCAGGTCCGGCACCTCACCACCGCCGGCCGTGTCATCACCGCCCTGCAAACAAGAGATTTGATATTAAGAACAAATACTAAAAACAGAATAAAAAAAATTATTTAAGTGGGCTCCCATAAAACAGACATGACTTTTATTGCCGTTTTTATAGATAATGGCACGGATCCCTTCATGCACGAGTCCGACTCGCACTTGGCCGGTTTTTTTTCGTAAACATGCCTGTGATATTGTAATCAAAATATGGTTGATCGGAAACGGAATCCAATCAATTTCTAAATGAATGGTGATCTAACAACTATAGTAGGTCTATTTGAAAATGACACAAGTGTGTTGGTTTGTGTCCCACTGCTGGGCAAAGGCCTCTAGAAGATATTTTTGCCAGAATAAAATTCCAGATGTCTTAGAGGCTTTTCTCCTCTAGCTTGATACTTACTTATGTATAAGTTCTTCTTCTCTATCTTTACATAACTACGAATTCTGAATTTATTGGAACTATTGTAAAGGTACCTATTGATGATAAATTATTATTGCAACTTTTAGGCGGCGAAAACATAACTTTTCACGAATTAATCGTAGGTTATGTTGTACTTGCCTGTGTTAATAAGCGTAAATAATCGCTGATACAATGCTAATGCTGAAGTTCAACCGGTACTTACGCCGATGCTGCTGTCGGTCATGTTCAAGGAACCGTTGGTTCCGTCGAGATGATTGTTGTCAATCGATTCCAAATAATCATCATTTTCTGCCATTTCCACTTTCAAATCGTATCATTAATCTTATCCACTGGCTAAAAGAGCACTCTCTAGTATTCTGAAAGTTAATTGAGAGTAAATACACTGTTATCTAGGCTGTGATAAATTGTTGAATATGTACAGAGTCTTTCTGACGTACCGGTAACCAAATCCGAATGAAGACTTTGACCTACTTCTGAAATACACTTTGTAGTAACTTTTCACAGCTATTTTATATCACTAGAACTAGGTTTACTTCACAAACCGCGTATTATCGGCTAGATATTTACAGATTTGCTTTTGCAAATAAATATCGCCAAAATCGAGAGAATCCAAACAATTGCCGACCGCCGACTGACAGTTGGTTTTTTTAATTGTCTATGGTGTGGTGATGCTACGCTACTTTTGCCTTGGCTCTATTTTGGAGTTGGATCGCGAACATTCGTACTAAACTACGCCTTTGGTTGGATGAGCTTGGATGGCTAGAAACACACGAAACATAACGAGAAGCCTTGAGATGCCTAGCAGCTATTTCAACTCCTAGAGCTACCATGCAAGCTTACTACGCCTTCTTTCAGTCTAGGGTGCTTTATGGTTTAGCAATATGGGGGAACTGCGTAGAAATTAAAAATATATTCATCCTACAAAAAAGATGTGTGCGGATCATTGACGGACTCAAGTCTAGCAGAGAATCGTGTAGAGACTCCTTCGTCAGGTTGCATATCCCCACTATTACAGCTCTTTACATAGTTGAGCTTTGCAAATTGGTGAGGCGACACCCGTCAAGGTTTCCTGTAAGACCTTTAGGAGTCAGCGGTCGCCTAAATGAAAGGTACAAATACAATCTGCAGGAGCCAACCTGCCGGACTGCCGCGTATTCACGATGCACGAGGATGGTAGCTATAAGAGTGTATAATAAACTTCCTGACGAAATTAAATCACTTCCTAGCTCCAGTCTTATTAGTAAACTCAGACGGGTGCTTATTAAAGTTTGCCCCTATGACCTAGATGAATTCTTTAAATACAAATTTTAATAAAATTATTCTATATTGTTATAATTGTATAATTTAAATGATTTATTTATTGCTACCTGAATGACCGGCTGCTATTTTAATCCTTCACTATTGTAAATTTATGAACTACCTTGTATATATGACATTGATTTAACAAATCTATTTAGATGATATCGATCTAGCCATGTACCTTAATATTGCTACGCCCTAAGGGTAAAATGACATTGAGACTGAACTGTAATTATTTAAGACCTTATAACATGTTGTTTATTGCAATAAATATAAATTGAAATTGAAATTGAAGGCTCAAATTCGAGCAACTGACAAATCCCTGGCTCAAACAACAATATCACAAACCGAAGCTAAGTGACTGCTTTCTCTATAATATTTTATTATTCATCTAAATTCTTCTAACACCTTCACTCAATGAGTGAGCTGAGAGAATGATCGCACTAAGTGGAGTCAAAGGGATCATAGATGTCTTCTGTTCTGTGTTTTTTTTATTCTGTGATCTAGTTAACCCTATACTTGGCAGCAGAGATGGGCAATCACCCGGAATTATTCCACTTTTCCGAATAATTCCGATATCCTTCCTGAATTATTCCAAATCCTTCCATTTTGATGGAAAAATATGTGTAAATATGGAAAAATTAAGATGTTTTACAAAGATATTGAATTGAAACCTGCACAAATCGATGTAGGACTATTAGACCAACAACTTATATTATTAGGATTTTTTTCCTTAAACGTCACATAAGCGAGATATTTGATATTTTTGATTGCCAAAAGCTTTTTTTTTTGCAAAATCATTAAATTTTAAGACTTGGTGATAATGTTACTTAACATTGTTGACAGATGTCACTTTGTTGACAGGGGTCACTACTTGTGATCAGTGTTGCCATTTTTTACTGGGGTCTCTCTAACATCTCGCTTATGTGACACTTTAGGTCGATTTTTATCATGACAAATTGTTGGTCTAATAGTCTTCTATCGACCTGTGTAAGTTTAAATTCGATATCTTTGTAAAACACCTTTATTTTAGACTATTTACACATATTTTCCCATCAAACTTGTGTAAATATGGGAAAATTAAGGTGTTTTTAAAAGATATCGAAATGAAACTTGCACACGTCGATAGAAGACTATTATACCAACAAATTATGTCATAAGGAAATCTGTCCTAAAGTGTCACATTAGCGAGATATTTGAGTGAATGATTTAGCAAAAATAAACCTTTGGCACTCTATGATATCGAATATCTCGCTTATGTGACGCTTTAGGAAAAAAATCCTTGTGACATAAAATGTTGGCATAGTAGTCTTCTATCGACGTGTGCAGGTTTTAATTCGATATCTTTTCAAAACACCTTAATTTTTCTAATATTTCCACTTATTTTTCCATTATTCCAGAATAATTCCAACTTTTCGAATTTTTCCAAACTGGGTGATTCGGAAAAAATCGCAGCGCCCATCTCTGCTTGGCAGAGAAAAATAATGGGGATCCACAGGCAAAACGAATCCGCCGATGGCGCTAGTAGCGGTCCGGCCATGTCAATGTCAAACTATGTTTATGTTTTCGCTAAGAACAGATTTGTAGTTAATTTTAGTTTTATACAGGTTTGTTTTTAGTTTTATTGGTCTCTGCTTATCCTCGAGTGCATTGTTGCAACGAAGTTTTTTCTTCGAATTGCTTTTTCCCATCGCATTTTCAGGTCGGGATTTTTGGGAAATAGATGAACCCTATTTTTATTACATCCTGGTACGGCACAAAGAGGCATATTAGTGAAATCTATTGAAAATTTATCAAAAACCACAGAAAACGGATCAATTGTACGGGAATGACAGTTGATGACAGTTCAGTAGTCTTGTGTCGGTCATGTACGAAGAACGATTAGGAAACGTTACCGTGCAATGAACGAAAAGAAACGTTTCCCTACGTTAGTCGCTAATCGGACATTCGGCCTATTGGGACATGACCGACCGACCGACCGAGCGAGAAGGAGAATGGCGGGGCGGGCGGGAGCCATTCATTACATTACATTATTATTATACTTAAATTTAATAGAAGTGACATCGTGACTAGAATGACAGTCCTAAGCCTGTTTAGGTATGAAGGAAAATCTAATATTATTTAACTTTTTATTTCTGCAATGCAAACTGACACGTACAATTGTATAAATATGTTAATACAGAGTATAATATTCCTGAAGTTTCTGCTCTGCGCGAAAAGAAAGGTTAATATTATAGCTCCATTTTTTATTCATCCAATCCAACGTCCTAATAGTACTAATAAAGCTGTTAGAGCTTACTGGTACACCGACTGAAATGTCCTAGTACGGAGCGCTCTCTGGTGACCGAGCAGGCATATTGTTTTATTCATAAGATCCAATGTCCTAATAGTACTAATAGAACTGTTAGACTGTACTAGTACACTGACTGAAATGTACTAGTACGGAGCGCTCTCTATGATGAGTGATGACCGAGCAGGCACAAGACTACAGTTCAGCCCGGCCGTACCTCAGAAGTCAGAACAATAACTATTGTTCTGAGGGCCGTACCCTCAGAACAATAACTAAGCCGACCGATGATGCGCCCTCTACAGGGATAAAGTGGCAGTGTGGATCCCCATTCCGATTTCTTAGTTTTTGCTCATGAATTTGGGATCTAAGGGTCAGTGGCGGATACAGGGGGGGGGGGGTGCGCCTCCCCCCCTGGGCAGCCGCCCACATTGCCAGGCATGCTTTTTTATGTCATGTCAAAGACCATGAGTTCTTCTGGAGTACCTACCAACTTGTTACATGACTTGCTAGCTATGTAAGATTTCCGCGGTGGCGCGGCGGCTGACGCTGCCAATGATTTCTTCTGAGGTAGGTACTCGTTACTCAAATTGCTAACTACGTGAATTTTCCGGGGCGGCTCACGCCACCCATGAGTTTCTACTGGTGTTCTTGTCACTTGACTTTCTAGCTATGTCAAATTTCCGGGGTGGCTGAAGCCGCCCATGTCTTTTTCTGAACTACTCGTTACTCAACTTGCTAGCAATATACAAAGTGTTAAACTGTTAAAGTTGAACCTATTGAACTGTACTGGAGCTAAGTTTATCCTCCCTCAAAATCTTGAGCTGCGGCTGCGACCGCGCCTGATAGTAGGTATGAGTAAGTATATGCAGATTATTGCAGATGCACCCCCCTGAAAGTAATTCTGGCGGCGCCCAAGCATAGGGTAAAATAAACATTGGATGATTTGAACTTAAGGTTTACTGTAAGCTGTAAGTAAAACGATAAAAGTAATGGAATCTAAAGATATCTTTGCGCCCCCCCCTCCTTGAGATTTTTCTGTTTCCGCCACTGCTAAGGGTACCTCTAAAAGAAAGGAAAAAAACATTTAAAAATATCTATTTAATATAGTTTTTTATATATTGATTGATTATATCGATTATATCCATAAATGCACACTGTCAAGTCGACACATCAATATTTCTTAAGCATAGGTATAAGCTACACTGCTAGGCAGTTAAGCAAAATAAATCAAAGATTTTTTTCGTAATTTACGTATGTAACTTTTAAGTATTTTTTAACGAAATACACATTTAGAATTCTTTATTTTATCTTAATTAAGAAACAAGGACTGGAATGGGGCGGGGGACAGATGCGAGTGGCGTGCTTTGGGAGAGGCCTATGCCCAACAGTGGGATGATACGGGCTGATATATAATTATGATGATAAACTTTTTTTTTTTACTGCCTTATTCATGGTATTAAGCTCTCTCTCAGAAAGCTCTCTCAGATCTAATGTGGAAATGGTTTTAATTTCTCTTCTTCGAGATAGTAGATACAGCTAGTCGTTAGGTAGTCTAACCCGTCCTATGTTCTTTATGGTGGTATCTTACGGTAGTGCACAGCGCGTTATTTAGTGAGTCTACATTCTGGTTCTCTTCCATTTTCAAGAATTCGTAACTATTTGAGTCATATCATAATGTGGACTTTTATTTAATTTTCGTCCTACCGTCTGGGATAGCCCAGGTCCAGTTCCAGAGAATATTGGGGTTTTGCTGTTGCAGTTGTGAAATTCGGTAAAAAAAGCAAATATATGAAGCTGGCGCAGCTGGCGGCAGTGTGCATTTCCAGATACGGCAAAATAAATGGTATTATAAAAGTATTGTGTGTGCGACTCATTGATATTGATCTTATTGTATTAACCGCTCCCTATCATATTTTCAGCTAAAAAGTAGGTAATTCTTGCTGGCTCGCCATTTGTGGTCTATGCGGCAACACTGATAATAACTACATTAATGAAAGTCAGAGTAATTGTGTTCTGTGATGAAAGTCTCGTCAGAGTAATTGTGTTCTGTGGTTCTCATCATCTCGGAACGTTGTTTTGCACTTTCTGCAGTGCGTTATTTATTTTTGTGAGAGAAAATAGTTTAATCGTTGATTAGTGAATTTAATTTCAAATCTCGCACGATGTGCTGTATGTCATGATTTACAATTCTATCTGGTTCAAATTGTTTTTCTGGGTTAGTATAGTAATAATCACTCATCTTTGACTTATTTTCTGATGACTTCTTCCAGTTATGCTTCACCGGTTGATATTTGCTTTTTTAATTTCAGTGTTTCGTCTGTGCTAGCTGGTTTCACGTTGTTTATCTGAGTTGGAGCTTGGCCTCGTTGTCTCAGCTCTACGATGCCGCTGACCGCTGACGTAGCTGCTCAGCAAGTGCAGGTATACAAGCACCTATCAATAATTGTGAAGCTAATAAATCATGAATTCCTTCAAATTAATGTTCTGATATCAGTAGCTGTACGTACTGAATGGGGGGTTGTTTATATGTATTATTATTTATTTATTCTCAGGAGAGGCTGAGGTCTCTACATCGTTTAGTATACGACATTGAAGCAGAAAGAAACAGGAATGAGCAATCTATAGATTCTATATTGCGAGCAGAGAAGGCTGGAGAGTCTCCTTCATCCGCTGAAGACTCCTCAGGGTCTCAGCAGCAGGTAGGTGCACAGACAGCAGGAAGAGTATAGTAAAGATAAAGTAAAGGGCCAAACCCGCCACTTTCTTTGGTGGCCCCTTATCTACACCCAAACCCATATGGCACAATGATCTAATGATGATGTAGTTTGACTGATTTCAGTATTGGCAACCACTTCAGCTTGTCATCTGTAGATATCAATCATAGGTTCACATGTGGCTAACTAATGCTAACTAGCTTGTCATGAGGCAACCGACAACAGGAAAGCACGGCTTAAAATTGATGCAACCGACAACAGGAAAGCACGGCTTAAAATTGATGCACCAAAATATGCAAGGCTTTTCTGGCAAACAATTAGAACTAGAAATGTTTCTAGAACAGAGTAATATAGACGTACTATGTATGACAGAACACTGGCTGCAAGAGTGTGCTATGCAGTTCAGTATACCCAATTATAAAATAATCAGCTGTTTCAATAGACAGACTAGAACTCGAGGTGGTTCCTTAATACTAGTAAAAGATGGTTTTAAGTGTAAAGAACGAAAGGATGTTGTTAGTCTCTCTAGTGAGATGAATGCTGAAGTCTCGTGTGTTGAGATGGAAAAATATATAATTGTTAGTGTGTATAGGCGGGGCGAAGGAGAGTTTGAAATCTTTGAGACAGTCATGGAACAAGTACTTCAACTGGCATCAAGAAACAAGTCCAAACGCATCATAGTTTGTGGCGACTTTAACGTAGATCTATTAGACCAAGCAAACCGCTCTATACGCACTAGGACCTTAGCAGTATTTAAGTCTTTCATATGTGCAATGTCTTTCTGGAGCCTACACGAATATCGGCTACCTCCGCTACCTGTATAGATAATGTCTTCTGTGAATGTAGTATCTACGATAAACAAATAGGTTAACGCATTAAGTTCAGACCACACTGGTCAGATGGTAGTTTTTGAGGAAATTAATGCGGAAAAACCCGTTAAAATTTTATGTAGACCAGTGACTTTGAAGAAGATGGAAAAATTTCGAAATAGACTTGTGTCAAGTCTACCTTCAACACCTTACTGTGAAGATCCGAACACACTATATTCCAACTTCTTCCAAGTTATATCTACGGAATTCGAAAATGTGTTTAATCTGACCAAAGTGAAAAATAATAATAAAATAAAATTCTCTGAATGGGCTTCAGAGGAATTAAGACAGAGTAGGTCCAAACTATATGAATTGTATGAACAAAAATCTTATGACCACAGTCCGGAATTTGTCACCCTTGTCAAAAATTGTTCTAATAATTTTAGGAAAGAATGTCATAAAGCCAAATGCTTATATTTAAACAATCAAATTACAGTTTCGGGTGACAAAATTAAAACTATATGGAACATTATTAAAAAAGAGACAGGCAAGGTCAGGTGTAGTGAATCTAGTTTTAATTTAAAAGTTAATGGTAAATTACTCTCATCTAACGAGGACGTTGCTAACGCATTTGAAAAGTTCTTCAGTACTATACCCATAATAACAACAGAAGCACTACCATCCTCTTCTGAAAAGTCTCTAGATTACTTGGTTGAAAATGTTCCCCAACACAAGAGTGGCTTCAACTTCAAACCAATAGGACTCTCTAACTATATTTAAAACATTCAAACTTCTAAACGTTAAAAAGACTGAAGATCTATGGGGCATGTCGGTTAAAGTAGTTAAATCGGTAATTGATGTGATAGCTCCGTACATGGCAATCATGTTCAATAGTTGTATAGCAGAAGGTGTTTTTCCTGACCTCATGAAAATGAGCAGATTAATACCACTTTTCAAATCCGGTAGCAAGGAAGACCCTGCGAACTTCAGACCTGTATCTGTTTTGCCAGTGTTGAGCAAAGTGTTTGAAAAGGTGATACTGAATCAACTACAATCTCACTTTAACGCATCAGGGCTACTCCACAAAAAACAATTTGGTTTCACTAAAGGCAGATCAACAACTGACGCCGGAGTAGCACTAGTACAACACATCTATAGTGCGTGGGAGGGATCACAGGATGCTGTTGGTGTATTCTGTGATCTTTCCAAGGCCTTTGACTGTGTGGATCATCAAACCCTTCTGCTCAAACTGCAACACTATGGTATTAAAGACAATGCTTTAAAATTAATGGAATCATATCTTGGAGACAGAGTACTAAAAGTAGATATAAATAGAAATAAGTCTACCGGGACGCATATGAATATTGGTGTCCCCCAAGGCTCTATTCTGGGTCCGTTCCTTTTCTTAGTTTACGTGAATGACCTGCCGTATATGGTGGAGAAAATGACTCAGATTGTACTATTTGCTGATGACACATCCATTATCTTTAAGGTGAAAAGACAACAAGAAATTCTAGACGATGCAAATAGTACGCTCTCTCATGTGTTAAGTTGGTTTAATGTAAACAACCTTTTATTAAACTCGAAGAAGACAAAATGTATCAAATTCTGTTTACCGAATGTGCGGCAGGTGGACACGAGTGTAAGCATAGGAACGGAAAGACTAGACCTCGTTGAAGAAACAATTTTCCTTGGAATCACTATAGACTCGAAACTTCAATGGGGTCCTCATGTAACTAGTCTCTCACGAAGACTTAGCTCAGCTGCTTATGCGGTCAGGCAAATCAGACACATCACAGATGTAGGAACTGCCAGATTGGTTTACTTTAGTTATTTCCATAGTATTATGTCTTACGGAATACTGCTTTGGGGGAGAGCGGCAGATATAAACTACAATATTTGTCTTACAAAAAAGGGCCATTCGGGCTATCTATCAACTAGATTGCTAGGCAATCACTAAGGGACAAATTCAAAAATATCAATATACTTACTGTTACCTGTCAATACATTTATGAAAATATCATGTATACCAGAAAAAAACATAGGTTTATTTAAGACTTTAGGTCATAATCATAGTATTAACACTAGAAATAGAAATAAGGATTGCTATGCCCGCGTTCAGACTCAGTAAGGTTGCTCACTCTTTTATGGGAGTATGTGTTAGTTTTTATAATAAAATACCTAATGAAGCAACGGACCTACCAGAAAGGAGGTTCAAAAACTATGTCAAAAACGGCCTATTGAAGAAGTCATATTACAGTGTAAAAGAATATTTAGGATGACAAAACTGCATGGTCTTTACCATCTCAGCGCACAGAAATCCAAAGAGGGGCGATGGACTGAGTCAGTACGTCTCTCCCTCGGTGTATTTCCTTAGACTTAAGTAGAAATACATAACATTGTATTTTTAAGGCTCTGATATTTTAAAAGAGGTACGGGGGAGGTTTCTTGCCCTTCTTTGCTCCATCCCTAAGCCCACAACTTCCGAACGGGCGGTAGTATACAAAAATATTAATATTATATTGACGTTGACTAAGTAATATGTATGATTTTATGGTCAATAAAATTTTTGAA